>JAQIXW010002359.1:0-15762 GCA_034700685.1 Willowsia buskii | reverse complement strand
TATCTCACCATAAGTGGAGATTATGTCACTTTCCATACTTGCGTCATCAAGACTTTTGTAGCTATTGTTTTTAGAAAATTACTGTTTTGTAACGTTATATGTGATTGTACATAAGCACAAAGCAAAATCATACCATGCCAGTAACCTTTTTTATTAATCATAATTACGCTTCACTGAATGTTTGATGGATGTTCATTTGCATTTGCAAGCGCGTGATAACCTTAATGCGGTGTACATTACTTTTTCTCGAATAAAATCAAACTCTTTACATTGAGTCACGCACAACTCATGACGGCATGTACAAAACAATGATTACTGATTCACTGATTGTGATTACTAGTACTCCCTGTGAAGTAAAGAAATTTGACATGGCCATACATGAAAGGTTAAATATCATATTTGAAGTGCATATTATACCTTTTTTTCCTGTCAAAGGTAAACGGAACAAGAAATCGTGAATGAAAAAAAGCATCGTTGATATGCTTTTCTTGTATACCAAGTTATATTTTGCAATGATACATGAATGAATGTCAAACATGATGCTAAATACTAAATCACATAAACGTTTAATCCAATATCCAATGTTTAGAGTTATTAAGCAATACTATGTTCCAAAGCCAGTAAACTTAATCCAGCTGGTGATGAGTTTCGTTACCTCAGAGGTGCCTATTGAAAGCAAAATTTTAAATTGGCATGTTTAGAATGAAGCTTGATCTGTTCAGTTACATGATACTTATAGTATTAAATTTTTGCTGTGCAAAACATGAAAAAGCCAAAGTGGTCCTTAAAAAACTGGGTAACAGATAACATTTGCTCACAAATACACAGTATATCTCAGTTGACTTACCTATGTCACTTAACCTAATTTTTCGGTTTACAGAAAAGCTTAATGTGGACCCTGAAAGTGTTACTGTCACAGGTTTCAGTTCTGGAGGCGCTCAGGCAATGAGCTTTCACCTTTCCCACTCTTCAAAGATAGCAGGAGCTGGAATTTTTTCAGGAGGTAGAAGCTGGATGCATAAAACAAATTGATTATAAATATGTTTAGAAATTTGAAACTGTTTCAATGGCAAAATGTTGATCGATTTAAAATGGAATATTATATTGTTTTGTTTTATAAAAAAGTGGTATACCTTTACGGTTATTATAGACAGCGAGAGGATTTCTTTGTTAATGACATTGAAAAATTTAACGTAAGTGAAGCAATAGAAATAACAGAAACGTTTTCCATCATCGGATCCATTGACTCAGTGGATAACTTGAAAAACAGCAAGGTCTACGTGTATCATGGGTACAAAGACACCACTGTGGAGTCAGGTAGGATTATATGCTTCACATTCCAGATTACTCAATACGCAAAATGGTTAAAAACATAATTATATTGGCTTACTTCGTGTGTGTCCAGGAAGCGGAAAAGCAATTGAAGACATTTACAAGCACTTTGGCGCGGATTTGAACTGCAACATTAATCAACTTGAAGGGGAGCACGGAATGGTATATTATTTTCCATACTGTCATTTTCAAAGCTTACATCGGAAACTTTTAACCCATATTTACTGCCCTTAAAGCCAACAGAGAATTATGGTGGTCCATGTGGATACCTCAGCGTAACACATTATCTTGCAAACGACTGTAAGTACCAGGGCGTCTATGACATGTACAATCATCTATATGGAGGAAATCTCACAAAGCCCCTACTGGGGAGCGTTGGAACGGTTCCCCTTAACGGAGAGTTTGTAGCCTTTGATCAAACTGAATTTCTAGACAATTCTGGCCCTCATAGTATGGATAAACAAGGCTTTATGTACATTCCATCCGGCTGCGCTGATAAGACATGTAAACTTAGCATAGTTTTTCACGGTTGCTTGCAAAACAGGTATTTATTTTCATAAATCTATAATATCCAAATGACAGTAAAACAATGGAATAATGCTAGCGTTTCCTCTTTTTACAACAATGATGGAGTACAGACAAATCTTTGGTGACAAATTTCCAAAAACCACAGGATATCTTGAAGTGGCAGAGCTGAATGACATTATCCAACTGTACCCGAACACCAAGAAGTCTTACCTCTGGCCTAGGAACCCCTCGGGTACACATGCTAGATTTAATTTTATGTAGACAACATATTTCTCAAAGTTTGAATATACATTACTTTGGTTTACAGGCTGTTGGGACTGGATGGGCTTCACTGGAAAGGAATATCGTAAGTTCAGTAGATTACTTTGTCTTCAATAGCTTAGACGATTCAAAGCATTTAACATCAAAAGTTAGAAGTTAAAGCTGAATTGATTCTTAGATGTAAAAATTGTGTTTATTTTATCAACTTTAGCCACACGGTTTGGTCTCCAAACAGCAGCCGTAAATCGGATGCTTGATAGGGTTGTTTTTGGCAAATAATCAAATATTGACTGGATGTAGTTTGGAATGATTGGAAAATTTCAAGGTATGGTAAAGTGTGCGATCAAAAAATGGAAGTCGTGACAAGCAGAACACCAAAAATTTGAAACTGTGGTCCTATGAAAATTAGTTTCGAAATTGTATACAATATTTGAATAAAACTTTACAACGTTGCAAATAAATCTTTAATTATTTTATTGCGTTGTGGTAAATAATTTGTCTAGAGCTTTCACGAGTAACATCATGCTGATATTTTTTAACAGTTCACTCTACCAAGAGTATTTTAAAAGATTTTTGTGGGTAGTTCACGATTATCGTTAGTAGTTATAATAACTTATTAATGTTCTATCTATAACCCACATTCATTATTTTATTTGACAATCGCAGAGCCACAACTTACTGTCAATTTAGCGAATCCATTATGATTCTAGCATGTAAAATGGGATTCGTTAACTTAGGGGGAGTGAAAATTAAATTTTTTCGTGCAATGTACGTTAATGGATGGTGGTAAGCAGGTTTGTATATTATGTACATCTCTGCAAAAAGTAAAGTTGAATGTAAACGTATACTAGCAAATCTTATCCAGGAACGTTGAATGATCCATCGATTTGTCTATCAAGTCCAATGTTTTTTCATGATACGCTTCATTGGCATTTGATTGCTTGTAGTAAAGAAAGATAACAGAGGCTTTTTATGCTGCATGGCTGGACAAAAAAAGTAATTACAGGACCAGACAACAAATTAATTGGTCAGAGTCTACAGCTGTTTATCCATGACTTTGACTATCTTTTACATGCAACAAATGAAGATTCTTTTAGTGATTATGATGCCTTCTGTTTTACCTCTCTCAGTTTCTCTTAGTACCACTTCCTCCTTCCTACCATTTAATTTGCGCTAATGCCTGAGAAAACAACTTTTGATGTGTCAAGAAGTTTTTTTTTCAAAACGTAGTGCGATCGGTTAATCTTAGTTTTCAGCAGTGAACTTTATAGACTTTCTAAAATGGCGTCAACTGCAAGTTTGCACAAGAATAAAAAATCAACATTAGCCAGAATCAAAAGATTTCTAGCAAAGGATGATCACTTTAGTACAACTGCAAATCAAATCATAATGAAGTGTCACAATAGTCTTCATAGCCAACTATACTCATCGACCGTTCCTGGTATGAATAAAAGTTTTTTACAAAGTTTTTTAAAGAATATGCGGATGCGTTCAAGTTTTATAGCATTTGGCTGATTCAAATATTTACAGTACAATGCTTTGTTCAGACCATCGACTCAAACTCACAAAAAACTCAAGAAGTTATCAAAAAATCAGAATCGGAAGAGAATGTACCATCATCGTTGTATGGAATTGCTAAAATAGGGGATGAATTTGGTCCCACCTGGTCAACACATCTTTTCAAGGTAATAATATTTGTCATGCTAAGTTGAGATTATGCAGTGATAAAATTTGAAATTGCAAGTTAAATTCGCATTCAAATACTTACATAAATTAAAACTTTTAACATCAACGCAAAGATCATCGTTCGCGTTCCCTCTCACTGGAATGGAAAGCATATTCACCTGAGGTGGAACTCCAGTAGTGAAGCCATGCTATTCGACATTAATGGACATGTTCTTCAAGTAAGAACGCATGCTTAAAACTTTTACTTTACATGATACACAGGACGCTGTTATGTTCTGTTATTCATATTTCCTGCTATGTGCAAACTTTGGACAAGGGTTGACATTTCAACAACCTTGAGCAAGTATCAGCATCTATTAACAAATAAATATACACATTTGTAGGGTTTTATACCAAAACATCGCGAGTATTTTACTTTGTCGAAAAACTGGCAATGTGATTCAAGCAATAATGAGCTGAGATTTTACATTGAAATGGCTTGCAATGGTTTATTTGGAGCACTCGGGGAAGGGTTTTCAATCGGTACTCTATCAAAAACAACATATTATACTATACATAAAAGATTACTCGTCATAATAATCTTTTTCTCCTACATTGAACATTCAGATCCCCCTGTTTTGGATTTGAAGTATAAACTGAAAATGGCAGACATTGCGGTTTTTGAGCCTCATATTTTCCAGCTCTATACTGATTTGGAAGTGCTTCATGGTATAGCAGAAGAATTAGCGGAAGATATTCGAGGATTTCAAGCTTTGTATGCAGCTAATGAAATGATAAACTTAATCATTAGTAATGAGCACGAGTAAGTTCCACCTACATATCTTATTGAAGGACACACTATCGCTATTATAGTAAAAAGAATAGTCCATAATAATATGCATCTTTCATAAAGGAAAGCGTCCAGCATAGCTTCAAAATTTTTCTCAGAAGGAAATGGTGCAAAGGCTCACACTTTAGTTGCAATGGGTCACTGTCACATTGACACAGCTTGGCTATGGACGTATAAGGAAACCAAGCGGAAATGTGCAAGATCGTGGTCATCGCAAATTGAGCTGATGAATGAGTACCCAGACATTGTTTTCACATGCTCCCAGGTAAAATGAAAATGAATCTTTTGCTTCCCCACTTTGTACTCTGTACTTATCAAGAAATTGCTTTTGAAACCAGATGCAACAATTAGCTTGGGTGAAGGAGGACTATCCCGATTTATTTCAAAGGATTAGAGACTTGGTCGCTTTGAAACGATTCATTCCTGTTGGTGGGACATGGGTGGAAATGGACGGGTTAATTCCTAACGGGGAATCATTTATTCGCCAGTTTTTCTACGGGCAAAGATTTATTGAAAACGAATTTGGTTTGAGAGCCAAGGAATTTTGGTTACCTGACACTTTTGGGTATTCAGGACAGATTCCTCAAATTCTTAAGGTAGCATAAGCACAAAGCACAATCTTTGAAAAAACATTCTACTTTTTTGCATAAAAGTTATTTTTTCTTATCACTCATACAGCACGTAGGTTTAGAACGATTCCTAACCCAGAAAATTTCTTGGAATAGAGTAAACAAGTTTCCACATCATAGCTTTTGGTGGGAGGGAATAGATGGTACAAAAATCAAGGCCCATTTCCCACCTGGAGACTCTTACGAAATGAATGGATGGTAGTAACATAATATAAGTTGCTCTCAATATTTCAAAACAGAGCTTGAAAAAAGCTTTTTGTGTTCTCCTTCATGTGATTTCATTAAAACCTACTTGTAGGGTAAAGGAAGTTTTGAAGTCTGTGAATAACTCTGAAGACAAAGGCCGCACAAATATAGGAGCTTATTTATATGGCCTAGGAGATGGAGGTGGAGGTCCGACAGCTCCCATAATAGAACGTCTTCATAGGCTTCGAAATGTTGATGGATTACCAAAGTATGTTTTAATTAATGTCATATGTACCATTTTACATTTTCACCATCACTGGATGCAAGTTTTTTATTTGCAGGATTGAATTTGGGGGGCCAGATTACTTTTTTACAAAGCTAGAATCGGATGCTCATAAACTATGCAAATGGGTCGGCGAGCTATATTTGGAAATGCACAATGGAACATACACTTCACAGGCAAAACTTAAATGGTATAATAGAAAGCTGGAAATGCTGATAAAAACCGCTGAACTAAAAAGCACATTCTGTAAACTAAACCTGACAAAGGAATCATCCCCTATGCACATCCCAAATACAATGCAGCTCATTGATGATTGCTGGAAAGGACTGCTACTCAATCAATTTCATGATGTTATTCCGGGCTCCTGCATTGAACAAGTTGTTGTCGATGCATTGGAAATTTACAAGAAAATCTTTATATCACTGAATACTTTTAACAGTGAGCACGGCAAATCTTTTGGCCTATTGCCGTTTGAAAGGATCAAAGTGGACCAACAAATAGTCGGATTTAATCCACTGCCTTGGGCTACCAAAAGAGTTTTCACTATTCCTGTAGACACCCACATGCAAAGTCAGAATGACTTCCAGTATGTTGAATTAATCGGATTCCCTGACTGCCGGGATCATCATGACAAAAATTATCCGTTATGGAGTTTTGGGAACCCTAGTAAGTTTGTAGCTTGTTTGTCTGAGCTAGAACCGTCTGGGTACTCCACGCTTGAGCCAATTTCTGTAGCGGAACACGCTGTAAAATATACAACCTCGGTAGATGGTTCCACAGGAACATTTTCAAATGGAATCATTCGCTTGGAGTTTTCCTTGAGAGGACAACCAAGTGAAAAACTTTACAAGTTTGGCAGTAAAGGAGATGTTTCAACGGAATGGGAGGTTTTCAAGGATTCCAAGAAAAGTGAAACGGAAGCTGGCATGTTTTACATATACGATGATAACCCTGTCTGTTGGGATGCTTGGGACTGCGACGACTATCATTTGGAAACAAGAAAAAGTATTTTGAGTCCAGCTAATGTGGGGTTTATTGAAGTTGTTTCTGAAGGACCTATCATTGGAATTTATAAGTGGACAATTGTTGTGGAAAGCAATGCAACTGGTGGCGTACCTCTAGGAATTACACGCTACACAATCATGAAAGCAGATTCTCCGCTTCTGGAGTATGTCACCATTATTGATTGGTCTAAACAGAGTCATAAGTTTTTGAAAGTTGAATTCCCCATCAATGTTTTTGGGCGAGAAGCGACTTATGAAATCCAGTATGGGCACATCCAAAGGGCAACGCATTCAAACACATCGTGGGAAATGGCACAGATAGAAACTTCCGGTCACAAGTAAGTAATTTTGGTTTTACTCATGATATTTCCAGTTTATTGTGAATTTTAAGTTTGCAAAGAATCCATACATACTTTTTATTATCTTGCGTGGGTTTTTAGATGGGTCGACCTGTCACAGCATGATCGCGGTGTAAGCTTGCTAAATGACTCAAAGTATGGCTTCAGAATTAAGGAAAATATAATTCAGTTGTCTCTTTTGAGAGCTCCCAAAGCCCCTGATGGTATTTGTGACATGCATCAACATGTCATTAGATACGCCATTTTACCACACGATGGTTCATTTCGGGATGCCAGTACTGTGAGACTTGCTTATGAGTTTAACAGCCACTTTGAATTTTATGAAATGCGAGAAACAAATATGCTGAAGGACTTACCGTCAGACATTATTACTACTTCCAACGAGTCCGTCATTCCAGAAGTGGTAAAACTGGCACATGATAATCCAGACCGGGTGATATGCATCAGACTATATGAAAGTTTTGGTGGAAGCCCTTTAAATGTCAAGTAAGCAAGCTAATAAACAAAATTCTGTCATCTTTCAGCAAAATGGCGATAGAATAAATAAAATCGAATAGAGATTCATTATGCAAATCTTATTTGTTCATAGGATATCAACCCGATTTCCAGTCAGGAACGTTACTGAATGTGATGGATTGGAAAGGGAGCTTGGATCACACCAATACCAAATTTCCACTTTTGAAAAATGTGCAAAAGATGGTAGCATAAATTTGTTTTGTAGTTTCAGCTGTAACTTCAGTCCATTCCAAATACGAACTTTTCTGCTCACTTTATAATTGCAGAATAGAAACATTGCATAAATATCTAACTAAAAGTATGTGTTTGTCTGTCTCATACAAATTGTCAAAAATAAAGATGAATACTATTTAATAATTCTAAGTTGGCAACAAATGAAAATTTAGTGACCCAGACATGCATTACATGCTAATGTGATAGATGATACTCCACTAAACAACAGCGTTTCTGAAACAATTGCTAACTACCTTCGCGCTTTGCACAACAATGTCATACTTGTGCTATATACGTACTTATATTTTAAATAAAATATATGTCATGAATTCTTCCTTGTGTCAAATATTCAACTTCAGTAGCTGTAACTTTGCACACAGTCGCATTGGAAGCTTAAAATATAAATATTCAAACTCTTCAAGGCTTATTATTTCAAACTTCAAAGAAAAGTTGTAGAAACTTGTAGAAACTTTAAAGGACAAGTATATGAAGATGGTATGAAAAGCATAATCTAGTGATTGATGAAGCCGAACTGGCTGGACAGCGAGTATCTACCTGCAAAAGCTGTATCTCCCAATGTTCTTTTCCACGTGTTACAGCTTTTAAGTAACAACCACTGGCTTTAACTATCATGGGGTTTTGTTTGGCATCTTACTGAAGTAACTAAACTTGTTTTCTGGTTGTCAACTAATTCTTAAAGTAATAAAAATACATTGTCAGTGTTATACCATGTAAGAATATAAGTAAAGTCTTTTGAATGATATACTTTTCTTTGCATTAAAAAAAAACTCGTTTTGCATGATATACATTTTTTAGAACTTGCTGAAAATGTAGATCTTGTTATCCAGGGAGAAACAAGCAGCAGACCTATTTTGTATGGTTGTTTTTCTTTGTACAGAAAACTGGGGTCAAGACCTGTTCTTTAGATTACTGCATACAAGTGAAATGCATTTAATGTTTTATTTTCATAAGTCAATATTATGCTCTTACCATTATTTCGTGAAATTATGTAAATTGTCCGTAAAATATTTTGCTTGAAAGATTAAGACTACTCATCTCCAACGCATGGATAAGAACACAGAACACTTGTCGTTTCGTCTATGTAGGTTTGGGCTTTAAAATATGATATTGTGTATTTGAAAATAGGAAGTAAAATTAACAACCTTAATTGATTGTAATTATAGATTTACAATATGATCTTACGAGTTTTTGATTTGTGTGCAGTGCTCCTATTTTTTGGAACGTTACCTTTCTTTGTTGTAATTTTTGGAAAATATAATTATATTTATGATTACATCGCCAGCCAGTTTTGCGAAGATGATTCGTTACAAGTTTACGATTTCATAGTAGTGGGTGCGGGTAGCGCAGGTGCTACTGTAGCAAATAGGCTATCAAAAAACAACAAGGTTTTGTTATTGGAAGCTGGTGGAGAGCCTTTATTTTACAATTATATTCCTGTCCTTGCACCAAATTTGCTAGGAAGGTAAGGATTAAAGATAGCTCATGCTTTCAACTGCATAACAACTACTGAAAACCTACAATATTCTCTGACGTCAATTATGTCATTATGTGTGATGTTTTGCCACTATCAGTCCAGAAGTTGATTGGATGTACAAAACAGAGATTCAAAAGGATACCCACCTTGCAATCGAAGATCAACGATCAGCGTGGCCACGCGGAAAGTTGTTGGTAAGTGTATAGATCATTCGTAGTAATTGATGTTCAGCTATTTTTATGAATCCAAATGTCTGTTTGAAGGGTGGGACTTCAAACTTGAATTACATGCTATATGTAAGGGGCCACCCATTAGATTATTCAAACTGGGCAAACATTACTGGAGACCCGGAATGGAAATATGAGAACGTTCTTCCATACTTCAAAAAGTCAATAGACTATCATGGAGAGTTCACAGACAACGGTAAACGGTCGACCTGATCTACTCCAGTAACTATTCCTCGAAAGTTTTTATAGTTAATCATGGTCGTGTCAAATTTTTATTTTGACACTTTTATTGTCCATAGAAAAACATTATGGCAGCTCCCCTTATGGGTACTTACACGTTGAGTCCAGAATTTACAAACCAATGTATAAATATTTCATTGATGGAGGTAAAGAATTGGGATATGATACAGTGGATTTGAACGGACCTCAGAGATCCGGTAAAAACATTATTTATACCTACTAAATTTGCAATATGCATTAACATAAGGATGTGTGTAGGTTATAATATGGTGTGATACATTTGAAATAAATCCAAATTTCCGTCAATTTTTATAAACAGGATTTGGCCCTTTGGAAGTGACGCAAAAGAAGGGTGAACGATTTGGTACTTACGCCGCCTTCCTGAAAAATTTCATGAACAGAGAAAATCTTCGAATTGCTAGATATGCTCAAGCAATAAAGGTTACTAAAAGATTTATTTTTGGAATAATTGAACTCTTGAATTTTGTATAGATAAAATCATGCGCATAAAAATGCTTTCAACTTTAAGATTAAATTGGACAAGAACAAAAAGGCTGTTGGAGTTTGGTACCTACAACATGGGAAGAAATTATTTGCTCGTGCCTCCAAAGAAGTAATTGTCAGCGCAGGTTCGGTAGAGTCACCAAAACTATTAATGCTATCTGGAATCGGACCCAAGGAGCATTTGAAATCTGTCAATGTAATAACACTAACACTACTGTTGTGTACTAATAGTTTGTTATGTATTATCTACTGTTGTTCCAAAAATCAATCGTTGACCTATTAATTAAATTATACACTTACACAGATCAAACCCAAAGTGGACCTTCCTGTTGGAAAAAATATGAAGGATCATCTTGCAGTTGTGGTCTTCCCGTTTGTGATCAATGAAACAATTTCAATAATTCCCGAAAGGGATTTCGGAGTGCATACATTTGCAGATTACTTTATCAAGGGATTCGGTATAAAGAACTAGCCAAGAATATATTGCTAAAGAAAGCTTATTTGGAATTATGGTGGACATAAGTCATATTTCAGTGCGTTCCTTCCGGTCAAACACTGTTTTAGGACCCTTGACACTTCCAACCGGTGTAGTTGCTCACGCCTTTCTTTCCACATCGTCAGTACAAAAGACTGGAATTGATTGGCCTGATTTGCAACTGTACATGATGAGTGTTGGAATGTATGGAAACTTCGTAAAGGACATATCAACCCTGACAAACATTCGAAAAGACTTACTTCAAAAATATGTGGAGCCATATTTGGGGAAAGACGCGTTCCTGATTATGATCAATCTTGCCAGAGTAAAGTCTTCCGGAGAGCTTAAGCTCTTGGACAACAACCCACTCCGTAAACCGGTTATTGATCCTAGATATCTTGAAGATAAGCAAGACCTAAAAGTGTTAATTGAAGGTATTCTTAAAATATATTTTAGGTTTTATATTTTTGTAGGGATTTAATACATAAAACACTGCTCCAAAAAATTTATAGGCTTAAAATTTGCTGTAAAGTTAGCAGAAGAGACAAAATCATTTCAATCACTAAATACTCACTTTGCGGACTCACATTTTCCGGGATGCGAAGCCCATAAATTGCGGTCAGACGCTTACTACGAATGCTACATCAGAAGTCTAGGAATGACATTGTATCATCCCGTGGGAACCTGTTCGATGGGACGCGGGGTTAACGATCCAAAAGCAGTGTTGGATTCAAAATTAAGGTACGTTGGCAGTCAGTTACATACTACATACAAGTCATAGTTTAGACATCCTTAATGAATTACTGTTATTTCACAAATATAGAGTTCTGAAAACTATTGGACTGAGAGTTGCTGATGCATCTATTATGCCAGAAATTATTAACGGAAATACTAACGCACCATCAATCATGATAGGGGAAAAGGCTGCCGATATGGTTCGTGAATATTGGTCTCAACAGTTGGCTGTATGCGATCGTTGGCAGTTGATTTGCAAAATTTTACAAAATAAATGCTTTTATTCCAAATTGGTATGAACTGTGTGAGCTTTAATAATCCATAGTTTTGAACCGGATTTAAATAGTGCAATTAATTTTGTGAAGTAAATTTTAAAAGTACAAGTTTGTATTTACCATCCATTAAAACCGTTAGTTAAATACAAAATACGAATGATTCACGAAAAATCTTTACTTTCATTGTTCATTTCTCTATCCTGAAGGAACGGTTTGCTGTGACTTTGTTGAGAACTTGCACCTGCACACTAGTATACACATACACACTTATTGCATACATACAGCTGCTCTAAGAGTGCATTAATCCGCCAGACATCAAGTAAATGCATTCCGCGTGTTTCATAAAGCACAACAAAATTGAACATGTTATAAGCAAATCAGCAAATGGTGTCGGCGAAGATTATAAGAAGATTAATTAAGTTGAGTATCTTAAATCTTATTGCATTAATAAATAGTGTTTTCTTATATGAGGTTCGAAAACCAAAAACTGTTTCTTCCATAAGTTGTGTCCCCTGTTTTTGTGTGAAAGGGGTATATTTTAGTTGGTAATGACTGTTTAGTGTGTTTATTTGCTCGTCATCATGTCTACAGTTAAATGTCTGTTAGGTGAATGGTGCAAGCAAAAGAACAGTTTTTATTTGATCAGGCGATCCTATGCCGCGTCTGTTGAGTACAAACCCAAATTGAAGCCCAGACTTGTTCGGCTTCGGGAGGAAGAGGAAAAACAGTTGGAACTTACTAGGCGAAAAAATAAGAAGCTTCCGAAACTAGAGTCAATTAAAATTCCTCAGAGAATAGAACGTGGACCTACGGATATATTGAAGGTAAGACTTTGAAAGTTATAAAGTTATACACGGTACATATAATAATCTATAAGGTCAAATCAATGAACAAACATGTCACGTGTAAATATATTGTACTTTTTAGGCTTTGGCAAGCACTGTTGGAAGAGACTACACTGCTGCACACTATCGGTTCCATGATGACCCATATCTAATTCCTACCTCAAACGCAGGGAAAAGAAACTTTGCTTTGGCTAAGGAATCAGGGAAGAAAGCAGCTAAATGGATTAAAGAGCAGCATGGAGAATTGTTTCAACATAATGAAGCAGATCCTCCAATTGAGGCATGAATTTTTGTCATTTTGTGTTTTAATTTTAATATTCTGTTTTTTGACCATTTCTAGTGACCCATATTTGATGATTGAGTTGAGGAGCGTGGTTAACCTAACTTGATTTATTTATTTGTAATTCCTTCAGGCGTTTTTTCCAGCACCCACCTTCACAGAAGAGAGTGAAATTACAGAGGCGGATTTCTTGACTTTAATTCAACAAGCTCTTCTCCCTGATGCTGTCAAGGTGTACAATATATTAAAAAACAAAGGTCAAGGTGTGTTTCAACTTTCAACGTCTAATACAAACTTTTTAGTTTAGTAATTGTACTTATTGATTCGTTCTTTTTGACATACTATTATTAACAATATTTGATTGTGACATGTAACAGAGATAAGTCCTGAAAGCAGACAGGCCTTTCTTGAACTACTTTGCTATTCTAATGAGCAAGAACTTCTTGACGAGGACTTAATTGAAGAAAGGTGGTATAAATCTGGTCTCATGACACGGGAAAGGGTGAAAAATTCCTGGAGGTATGAACGAAGGATATTATTTTTGTTTCTCTTTTGCTTGCAAAATATTTGCAGTATCACTAGTAAAAGTCATTGCATTGCGGATTCTAGAGATGGAGGCCTTGCTGAAAATTTGTTTCTTGAGATGGAACAGCCTGATATTCGAGCCTACTGCGCTATGATTCGGGGGCGTGCAAAATTCTATCAAGTAGAGAAAGCGTGGCACCTGTACCAAGAGGTTCTTGGGAAGGGTCTTACGATTGATGTAGAAACATACAATTCTCTGTTGAGGGTTGTAAACTTTCTCCGTGAGGCAAGCGACTTGAGATGGCAAATGATAGAGGTAGGTCGATGGTATTCATGAGTCTACTGCAATTTTCATGAATTATTGGATTATAATGCAATTTTGCTAATTTTTATATTGTAGCAATTACTAGTTGATATGAGAGAACATGGTGTGGAGCCAAATATTGGCACTTTGAATGCAGTTCTGGAAACATTGAGTACGATAGGAAACCTAAAACAAGCAAAGACTTTAATTTTACAAACGTTGTCTGAGTTTAAGAAGCTGGGAATTGAACCATCACTTGCATCGTATTACTTCATTTTGATAACATTTTGTAAAGACAGTAAGTTGAGATTATCAATCATCAATCATCTTTTATGCTGCTAGATTAAATGTTTAGCAAATTGAATGTCAAATCTTCTGTCGGTTTTATGTCACAGGAGGTCCAGTAAGTACTATTTTAGTAGACATTATAAAAGAGCTACGTGGAAAGGAACTTGAAATAAGAGATCCAAAAGACACTTTCTTTTTTGTCACTGCAATGGATGTTGCACGAAATCATTTACAAAATTTGGAATTGGCTGAAGAAATTAATGAGTTACTCCAAACTGGAAATAATTATGATCTCATCGGAGACTCCTTCAAGGAATCAATTTATTAGTACGAAAGCAAATTTCAGAGGTTACAAACTTGTTCCCAAACTAAACATTTTGTTTAACCACCTTTTTATTATTCCGTAGTCGCCACCTTGTCGCTTTAAAATGCAACCTAGAACCGTTTGAAACGTTTATGGAGTACTACGACAAAATTGTTCCCAATATTTACACCCCGGAACCCGGAATAATGGAGGTATCTATACATGATTTGCTTTTTACCATCACATTACATTCGACGAAGAAACTAATAACATGCAACTATTGTAACTCTTCTTTTACAGGAAATTTTGAAATCGATGGAATTAAATTCAGCACTTAATTTTCTACCAAAGCTATGGTCAGATATGGTCATTTTCGATCAGACGCTACGTGAAAATTTGCTTAGCTTAGTTCTCCACCTAACTGCTACCTACTACCCCGAGGTTAAAGATGATGAAGTTACAGAATCCTCAAAGTTAGCCGATGAATTTTCTGCAATATCGTGGAAAATATGGGGAACCATTGAAAATCAAGAACGAGAACGAAATAGAGTCACTTGGACTGGGAAAATGTTAGGAGATTTGATGACAGTCCAGATTAAAAGTGGAAATTTTCAAAATGCTTGGGAAGTCATGAAGAAACTACTTCAATCCCCTGAAGATATACTTGGAATTCCGAGTTTGGACGCATTAAAATTGTTTCTGGACTCTGCTGTCCAAGCTAACAATGGAGCGATGTCATTAGTAAGAAATAAAAAGCTTACGCCTATAATTACCGATGCCAAAAATTTACCTCTCATATTCATATGGTTTACGTTTTGTGGTTACTTATTCACATAGGCATGCCTCCAGTACATCAATGACTCTGGATTTCCGGAAGTTGGAGAGTTAGCTGAAGAAGTCTTTGAAAAGGTCAAGTTGGATTCGATTCAAACCGCAAAGCTATCCAACATTGTAGGATTTGATGTAGCTTCAAAGTCCAGCAGAATTGCAATCGACTAACTAAGCATCTTTGTTATAGTTTCATTAGTGAATAAATTTTTATATTTTGGTCGACAAAATTAAAACCAAAGATAAAAAAATATTAAGTTTAAGTCACGGGATTACATATATTATGCAGTTCAAACCTGAAGACTACAGCTGAATTAAGCGATAACATTTACTCAACTTTACAGATATATTTGCATGCAATTTAAATTTTTAAAACAATGAGAGACGACTCTTCTAGCATTTTGTGGAACATATCCTGTCATATGAAACTGAAGCAGAAGCTGATCCTGATCACTATTGGAGCTTCCGCATAAAGAAATTTCCTTCACTCTTGTTTCCTTTTCTTATCCTTTCATGCTGGTATTCTCGGCAGTTCTTCAAAAGCATTCTGCCAGTTCGTTTCAGAGTCGGATTTTCTTCTGCGAGCAGCATCCATGTGCTTCATAATTGTA
>JAQIXW010002358.1:0-15767 GCA_034700685.1 Willowsia buskii | reverse complement strand
CACCCCAATTTCGGTGGACAAACTGGACATTGTCCAGTGGACAAATTGGACTTTCCACTGGACATTGATACTCTGCTGAATTCAGGGACTTGACCATCTTGAAACCAAGTACTATCAAGATATTGCAGCTGTATGAAATAGTCCTGGGTAATTGTAACAAACGGTAGGTACACTTTACATACACGAAGAAATTTTTGTTTCAATATCGCATTCATGTATGTGTTGAAGAATAAATAATTCATACTCGGATAAGCGTTTTGGCTAGCGTTTGACTTCATTTCGCTAATGTTTTTGTCGTTCAATGCTACATGATGGACACTTACGCAATTTTGATATAATCGACATTTTTCAAGGAAATCGTAATAAAACGTGGAAAAAACTTTCGTTTTATTACTCGGAAGGGAAAATTGAACTGTACAGGACTTGAATACATTGAAAAACTCCCAATGATTTCTGTGATTTGTAGTAAACTCGTCATCGGTTATAACGCTGCCAGCAGTACAAGCCCCCAAAACCGTAGCTAATAAAATCTTGCAAAGTAAACTTTTCCTTTTTATGGGTTACGTTGCGCTTGGATTGGTAAAACACAACTAAGATTAAAAAAGGAATTTGCCCGTGACGTCCTACCCATCAAAATTCTAAGAAGTGTCGTAACTAAAACCTATATAAACTGTAATTTAAATCATTAAAATACGCTTTTCTAACCAAAACTCCGATGCTTCAATAATTTAAGGTAATTGATGTCATCTTGAGCAAGATGTACAAGCTTTTTAGTTAAGATTAATAAGGTGCTCTTATGAAAAGTGTCTTATTGAATGTTTCATAACTGTTGGTCTTCCTATAGGTATAAAATTTTGCGTGCAAATGTTTCGGCAAAAAATATGTTTTATCTCTGAGAGCTTTAACTAGAAATTTTACTTAATTACATGTAGGAAAATAAGAACAGGCCCTTCATATTCACTCCCCTTTTTAAATGCTTTTGATACTGAACTAGCAAAAAATAGGCAATAATGTAAACCTGATTAGACCTCAGTTGGCTTAATTGGATTTCGTGGGTGATATAAAAAATGACTGAAAACAGTTACTCCAGCTTGGAAATGTAATATTTATTATCCAGAATATTCTTGGTAGCAACTCTGGTTGTCTCATTTCAAACTAAAACAGCTATCTATTATTATAGATTTTAGTAGCGGCAGACTAAATCCTTTCATTTCATCATCAAATCGTGCAATCAAATTGTGGAAAGTATAGAAACGTAAAACGTTACACGCAATTATCATGCATTTGTTTTCAATGAGGCCTTTAATCTATGATCTTATCTAACTTCATATATTGACATGTCACCGAAATGATTTTCACGACATAGCTTGTATCTTGTGGAATATGAAGGTTTATTTATAAGCAGGTGCTAAATTAATTTAATTAAAAACAAAAAAAATTCAGTGCGGGTAACTCAAGTGCCAGAAACAAACTTTTTGTGTCTGAAACACTAACAGCCACAGATATGTAAGTCACTAGATTTCTGACAGGTGAAAAGGGAAATACTTATTTCACGAAATTTATGGCTAACGAATATATGTGAATTAAATTTGCATGAAAAACGTTTGATGGCACTATAGTACGATGAAATTGTTATATAACTTATGGGTATGCATTATGAGTACAAAGTACAAATAAAATGACATGTGACGTAACTATGTAATGTGACTATTAAAAATTATCTAGTCCTTGTATGCTAAAGCAAGCAAATACATTAATATTTTTGCTGTGTAAACTACGAAGTGTTGACCAAAGGGCTTACAGGTTATGGTTTTACTAATGTAGAGTTACGCTATAAGCATTTAAACGTTAAAGTTACTATGCATATATTTACACAATAAAATATGACAAGTGACATTCGTCAAAACTTCTAAATTAATTCATAAAAGTTGCAGATTATAACCCATTGCATGAAAATGGTAGCTGAAACCCGTAGAAAACGAAAATATTGTGTGCACAAATGATATGATTTAAACCAAAAACTCGTATTTAATTGGATTATAAAATCAGAAATATATTAACTTGTCGCTCATCTAAAACTATACAGGAAATTATTTTGTCGTAATGACTGGATTTGGTTTTAAGCAATAAACATTCATTCCAACGAATTGCAACAATTTAACTATTTTGTTACGCAACAGTTCTACTATCTATTTTATAAAAGAGTCTAAAATGTTTTTTCAAGTATTTCTGAAGTTGCTGGTCTAAGGGTAGTCTAGGAAAACATTGTCACATCATTGCCTTTTAATTATGTTTTGATGTTTAAATTATGAACCAAAAACATTAAGGCTTGTTATTTGTTTGGGTAAATCTTCACTCCGGAATGTTTATAATTACTGTTCACGTAACTAAGGTAAGAAATCAGGAGGAAATACCATCAAAAGGGACATTTATTAATAAAATTGTTTGTAATCTTAATATTTGCAATTCTCTCTATTCCCAAAAAAATAGTGTAAAGAAATAGCAAAGTAAAAGACAGTTACATTTAATGCAGACAATAACAAAAACAAGAAATTAAATGTTAATTTACTGAAAAACTTTACTTTACTTTACTGAAATTTACTACAGTGTATCATTTTCTAAATGAAGACCTAGAAACTATTGTTTAAAAAGCGTTTTGCCAAAGCTTTATATACGCTGCTGCATATAAAACTAGCAAATAAACAATTTTATGCCTGCAATATCAATTTAAAAATTGTTGTCAAATTTGGCATTACATGGGACAAAACTAATACTTTCACAAATTCACTTAATTGATAATAGGTCTCATCTGGACAACCTGCTAGAAACATGTTTCAATGTAAAATATGCTTCGTAAAGTTAAGTAACACCGGCAATTATGAAACACGTGTCCTCAAAGACTTTCAAAATCCTATTTGGAAACTAAGTGTACTGCTGTTCATGCTGTTTTGAAAAGTCTAATATTTCCAGTCACGTGTGTGCATCGCGAGCTGACTGGTTTGAAATATTTCCTTTTGAATTCCTGTACGACCACGTACTTCCGGATACCAGAGAACTTCCAATAGAAATACATTCATTTTGAATGCGGTTAGTGATATCATCCTTCTTGTGAAAGTTTAAACGATTTTGCATTTTCTTGAATTAGCAATTTAGCAAAACGTCACCATGTTAATAAGCTCAGGTTTGATTCCCTATGTAAAAGCAGGATTTCTAGTTGTCGGAGAGCACAACACAATTCCATTTACATCACCATTTTGTATAAAATATCAAAAGAAAGGAAAAAGCAAAATAAGTCCAATTCTGAATACAACAACATCAAAAGATATAAAAACTAAAGTAGAATTTCGCATTAATCAAAAATATTGCGAACAAGAATGGAAACTTCATCTCGCCGTTCTACTCACAGCAACTTTCCTTGGTGTCTATAGATACCTTTTTGAAAGTGACACAAGAGAAGAAAATATTTTACACGCATGGAAAATAGCATTCTATATACCGTCATACATCTTAACATGGAACTACCGAAAAAATGCTCGTGGAATGGCCAATTATTTTAATCAACTTCTCACCTTCGAAGAACGCCACCTGAGACAGGAATGGAAATCGAATTTACTAAATTCTGAATCAAAATTTGCTGTACTTTTGACAAGAGCTATGATTGCTATAATTCACAAGCATCCGTTCTTGTTCTCTTTTGGCACTTTACTTTTCCCCTTCACATCTTGGGGAATGCTAGCGAAGACATTTCATTTGTCAATTCTTAAATTTTTAGAGCTACGTATAGAGGTTGGTGTGATATCCAAACTTATTCTTAATGGCTTTGAAAGAATGGTCGCATTTGTCATTACATTTTCGACTTGGAGGATTTTGAGTAACCTTGGAGTTTTATCGGTCGCTATTAATATGGTCGCTGGATTGTTTTGTCTTCAATGTTATGTTATGTTATGATGTTATAAAAATGTATGATTTTAATCTGTTATGATATTTCAAATTAATTTTTAGTTAAATCAAAACTAGAAAATTAATAACATATTTTATAATGGTTTAAGGAAAATGATTACCCGGCTATCCAGCACAACAGCTAAAGACTTTTGGGATATGTATTCAAGCTATCGACAAGTACAGCTTTTATGCACGCTTTACAATAAGCATCACAAGCGTTCCATTCTTTTAGCCTGGGTTATAATTGGAGTGCCAACTTTGTCTATCTCATTATATCTAATTTTTGCTCGGTGGACATATTTGGAAATTCCAGCACGTTGTATTTTTATAAATTTTAGTCAATCATTTATTTGCAAGTATCTTCTATGCTTGCGATATGGAAGTAAAGTTTACATAAAAAGCAATGAGATTCGAAACTTTTTCACTTCAAAGTGCCTGGGACATTTTCCAACTAAACGGCAAAAGTTGAGTAGAAAGTATTGGAAAAGTTTACCAAAGATGAAGGTTAGTTTATTTGGAAGCAATTTTCTGGACGAAAAGACATCCTTTGTATTGCTTAACTTTGCATTTGAGGCTGCTACATATTTAATTCTTATTAATGGTAAGTAAACACATCTCAAGCATTAGTAAAGTATGAATAAGCAAATAAACAAAATGCCAGTTATTTCCATGCAAAATTACACTTTACGGATATGCAACAGTTCAGTTTACTATTACTACTATTTTACTTCCAATCTAAACGGAATTAGTTTATTTGCTTTAGTCGCGTTTTTTAAATACTTGTAGTTCTTGCATTATTTGCATACCAGGAAATCGGCTTAAATAATGCAATGCTTCTGGTATAACATACATCCCATTCGTACTGAACCGTAAAACATTCAACGTGTTACTAATTTAAAAATATTATTATTGTTTTTAACTTATGTGCATTTAATACTTTTGAAGTTGCTAGGTGATTGGCTAATTTTTTTTGGAAACTTTGTTTTTATAATGTTTTTTTCATACCACGTGCATATCTCAATGTTTTTGTTCAAGTACAGGCACAATCAAATTTAATCAATCATAAATGATGATCTACATTTCCATAAAACATTTATTGTTCATTGGTTGGGTTTCTTAATCCTTACATTTCTAAATATCGGTTTGCTTGATTGATTTTATCCGAAGATATAGCGTAATAATGGCAAATAGTTATTTGCCGACAAATTTGCTTAGCATCGAAAATGAGTGTCTGTGCTCGCACAGAAAATTAAAAATGTGAAATATCGAAATATCAGTAACCTAAATGTCTAATGATACCTTAAATCAACAAACTTTTTATAAATCTAACACCGATGGAACAAACAAACCATTATCATTTACGACTTACTGACGCACTAAAATTAATTCTACACCTGCGGGAGTTGTGTTTTCCTTAATAAGAACTTTTGGCTTTTGTGAAACTGTTTATTCATAAAACTACCGTTTTACATACATTTTGTAAATCGAACTATATTAATTATTTACATAAATATGAACTATAACACCGAAGAAAAGTAGAGAATAAAAATACATTTTCTTTCGAGCATCCGGTAACTACTACTAATTGTTTATCTGTTATCTCCTAATTTGCCTAACTACAAGAAAATTGTTCGTAAGCTAATTTTTAAAACCCCCAATCTTAAAAAATTGTTTTTTAACATTAAACATAGCTGCATACGTACCTAAATTATACCGAAACCAATAATTTTTCAAAACTACCATTAATTCGATTCTATTGGACAATCTTGAAGCTCAGAATAACTTACAACGTATTATTTTCTTGACGAAATACGCAACTTATAATTTTCTTGCGGTGACGCAATAATAAAATAACCCCATGTTGTTATTCTGTTTACGAAGAAACAAAAAAAACGACTCATATTGCTCTTTTAAGACCAACATTAACATACAATCTAATTTAACGGGGAAATATACTGATCTACAATCATTCATATGAGTAACACTTATAGTAAGTGTAATATTCTTACAATATTTGTATCAGATTTTCAATGATATAGACATTTGAAAGATTGAATTTGTTTATTTTTTGCTTATCTATGAAAATGATGTCAAACACTTTCATAATTTTCCTGAATTTCATTTTCCATTCATTTTCCTTTCAACATGCTGACGAATCATCAGCTTTTATTTGTACACACTGGGAAGCAAATGGATACCAAAAGTTTGCCAGCAGTGTAAATGAAATGTATTCTAATTTTTAAATAATATTTATTGACGTTCCACAGGATTGTATATTACCGTTTCACGACACGTTAAGGACTTTACTAAACAAGTTTATCACCACCAACCACAGAGAAAGAGTTCCATTTCAACATATACAACCAACGACTATAATATTTATCATGTTTCCTCATCGACTAAATGCTTTATATTACTTCCATTGGACGCATGAATACTTACTCCGTGAAAAAACGGTAATTGTGTTTCTGGACTATGAAACAATTAACCGTCCATTACCTGTGCCTGACGAACTTATGTTTCTGAAAATAACTCAATGGTCCCCCGCTTTGAAAGCAGTCATGTACTTGAGAGTAGCAACACCAAATGTCAAGTTCCATTGTAACTTATTTTGCTCCAGAAGTCATCAACAAAAGGAATTCGACACAAACAAGCTGATATATTCAGCAAGGACACATAAATCACTTTTCTGGAATACAAATTTACGCTACGTTAGGGTGTCCCTTAACCTAAGATTCGTCGGTTTCTTTCAGCTTTTTAAACGTATTTTCAGATTACAATGTATAATCTTGTTTCCCAGATCGCAGCCAGGTGCAGAGATGTGTAATGCTGATATGATGACTATTGTAACTTTGACAGAGTTCCACAATATGTCAGTTGGTATTTACTCCCCTGCCGAATACACGATTCCCCGAATATTTGACTACGACAGACAGTACATAGAAGGTCCCCTGGTATACGTTGAAAACCCTGAAGTGGAATTAAGTAAATTGGAGGAGTACTATTTTGTGAGAGATTCAAAGGAGTTTATTGCATATTGCAATCGCGATAATATAAACCAATTCTCAACGCATATAATTTGGTATTCACCATTTGATTATAAAGTTTGGATAGTAACAGTGTCAGTCTTAATGTTAACTGCGAAAGTCATCAGTAAAGTTATTAAAGACAAGTGTTTTTCGCAAGTATTTTTGGATTTTTTGACATTATTTATAGGACAGGCAGGAGGACGGTCTTTGCCAAAATTGGTATTACTTTCAATTGCGATACCAGGTTTTTTTGTGAGTTCAATTTACCGAGAAACTGTTACAAGTTTTGTGGCCGTAACAATACCAAGTGATGGGTTTAAAACCATAAGTGAGTTTCTTAGGAGTGGTCACAAAATATTATGGCATGAAGCAGTTACAGAACCTGAACAATTCTTAGCGTCTACATTTAGAAAAAAAGGAATTTACCATTTGATCAATACTAGTTTTTATCACTACTTTATTCCTAATCTTAACCAAGAAGAGTATGCTAAAATGTTAATTAAACGCGTGGGAATTATGTTGACTGACGATGATTTTGAATTGATGCAAGCCGTTCTTGATCATTATTTAAAATTGTTAAAACCTAAGAACCAGTGGCTAACAAAAGCAATACCAGACATGCTTGATCAGCGTCCATTTATGTGGAGAGTTTCTACTGTGAATAAACGATATTTAGGAAAGTCAATCCTGAGAATGCGTGATGTTGGCTTGATAAAATATTGGGATGAGAAATCAAAGTGGCTATACAAAATTAGGAATGGAAAATACAAAAACGTGAGTGAAGATTCCCAATTTCAGCACACTGCGGATGAAATTGATCTCAGCAAAATCGTTCCTGGTCTTTACGCCCTAGTCATTCTACAAGGATTTAGTTTCGTTCTGCTTTTATATGAAATTGGAGGAGCGAAACTTTTATTTTTGTGTTCTAGATTATTGCATTTTTTAACTTTTTGCCTAAATTGCTTCTTTTGGTGTTCCTACAAATTAATCGTAATGTTTCTATCAAAGGCTTATTCTGTATATGAGCATGCTCTTATGGCTTTTAAACGCTAGGCATGCCTGTATTTCAATGTGTCCCAAACGCATTCTTTGATTAACTGGAAAAACCGTCGACTGGATTTATGTAGTTACATAATTTTTTAAAGACTGGAGATTAAACTGGATACTCCCATTCAATTTTGAAACTTTTTAAAAATTTAATCCCTTAAATGCTGTCGGCAGCCTTGCTACTTCACGTTTCCTAGTAAAAGGATGCGTTCTACTTTTTACCAAAATCGGCGGAGGGAAGCTTTTCTTTACTAGTTACAAGTTAATAGGGAATCACTCCAACATCTTGCATTCTACTGTTTGGTACGTATAGAAATTAGTAGTGATATTGCACAGCAAATTTTATTTAGCATACGAGCTTGCGCGAATGTTTTGTAAGTAGCAGCATTCTAGATACTTATTTCTATCGAAAATATGTATCCACCATTGTTAAACTGAACCCCAGTTCGTTGTAATATTTAATTGGAATATCAATAATCTACTTGTACTGACCTATTAAAGCCGTTGCAGCGCAAAAAAGGAATAATCAAATATGATTACACTCTCTTGCAAATATTAGTATTAGTATAAATAAATTTTCATATACATCCTGGTGTTATGTATCAGATCTACCATTAAGATATTTTGCGAACAATTTGTCATGCTAACTGTGTGTACGGAGTTAAGAAATAGACTTGCTAATTGTTTTTTGCCGCAAAAAACGGATTTAAATGATAAACATTGTTAATAGTTTGACTTAATTGCTATAATAGATAAGATGGATGAGCGACAGCAGTGATACCACTCAAAACGAATTACAGGGTTTTGTGGATTTATTGGCAGTCGCTGATGTGGTATTAAGCATTTTATTAATTCGGGCATAATACTTGTGAAACTGTCGTACATGTCAATTCATGTTTTCTCATATGCCGCATTCCATGCTTATACCATATAAATATATAAGATTACTTGTTATGCAAGACTCGCAACTCGCATAAGCAACTTAAAAATTTATTTGCTGTAGATAACCGTTACTCAACGTGATCGAAATCCCCAATTATACCGCCTTCTTTTTACATACCCAATACCTTTGTAGAGTTGATTCGTGCATAATTTGTAGATAACGTATTGTCCTACTGGGTGTATGACTGTATTAATTATCGAATCTTATTTTCTTTTCGGCGAAAATATGAAACAACATATGCATAAGTAAAATCTCTAATAAGTTATCCAACATTTTACTCCACACTCTACCGTTAACGTAAACAGTTATGTAATCATTATAGATGCCAAACCTCTACAAAAAACTAGTTTTGAAAATTATCTAGCTTTGCAAGTTCTACGCCTCTGTTTAGTTATGTGCTGTTTCATATTTTATTTGTTTTATCTTCCTTTATTGTACACACAAATATCTTTGCTGTCTACACCGAGCGTCAACATTTAAATATTGCAATATCAGTTATGTATTTTCATTTCAAGCATATTAAAAATTAAAAGCAACACTCACGTGCCCCATGTCTATATACATAATATGGTGATAGTTGTTTTCACATTGACTGTCAAAATGAAATGTTACGCTTCTAAAACAGTATACCTTTGTGATGTGACTTGAAATATTCAAGTTAAAACACTACATTCTATAATACAAAATATTGTTTTCAACGACTGCCTCAAAGCACTTCAAAACAAAAAATTATTTACTGATTGTATTTCCACGTAACCACATTTCCAGAAAAATGCAGATTTCTACAAAATGTATATTTACAGTGATTTACGCTCTTACATTCATGGAATACTTGGCACCATCAGCCCTTCGCTGTCCTTACGAGCTTTTCAGATCAAAAACCCACAGTTTTCAATACAAATATCGACAGTCATTCAACAAAACATGGATTCTTGCCTCTCTTGTTCCCATGTCAGCAACAATTCTAAACTGTATCTGGATGACAAACGTGATGCAGACAGACTTTATATTTTCTTCGTCCCAAATATTTGCGACAGTTACAGTTAAATTTTTTGTTGCACTTATGGGCTTTATTAATTCCATTCTTTTTTATACTCTTCATAAAAAACACGGAACTGTTGTGGTAGCACTGCACAATCAAATGTTGGAATTTGAAAGAAGACATATATTAACGGATCCAAACGGTAACTGAATTTCAAAAAAAATTATTCAAAATATGTTTAAAATTTCACCAACTCAAATTAGTAATCCATTTACAAATTTCAGAAATCGCATTTTTGAAAAGCAGCCGAAAATCCCGCATATTCTTCTACCTTCTCGCGACAGTTTGTTCGGAATGTTGTTTGATGTTGATACTTCTTCCAGCCTCGTGTCTTATCTTCCCTAACGTTCCTTGGAACCTGGTTCCCTACACAATATTTCTCAACTCTAACAATAATTCAGTACTTGCGCCTATCATTTTAGAAAGGCTCGTATCATTTGTCTTAAACTACATAATTGGGATAACCGTCTATCTACCACTCGTCGTATTCTCAGCTTTGGACATTCTCCTGCCAAACTTTTTCTTCACTTCTGCACTTATCAGTTTGCAAAGAAAGTTGGAAATGGGAAATCTTTCTTTCTCTTCATTTTCAAGTTACTATACAGAAATTAGACTACTTTGTAAACTGTACAATGAAACACATAAAACTACCGCTATGCCAGCTTCAATTATAATTGGCACAACTGGAATAACTGTCTGTCTGTATGGTTTAGTGACAATGAGCAGTCAAGATAATGTTAATTATTTCATTGTCCTGATGCTATTTGGTGGAACAATTGTTGGAGCAGTTTTCATTGTTTTGGGACACCGGATGTTGGCACATACTTTCACTTTAAGCAGTGATATTTTTAATTTAGCTCAAGTGCATTATGAAGGTGAAAGGCGAGAAAGTAGAATAATGCGCATGATAGTTAACCGGAAATTGAAATGCATGACAGCTTTAAAGATACATTTCTTTGAGACTAGTTATTTTGATAGTGAAATGATTCTGGCTGTATTGCAGTTTTCTGTTGACAATACGGTTACATTGCTTCTCTTGTAGAAATCATAAAGTAGTCTAAATGAGCAATTAAAATGCAAGAGTATATGATTTAATAAACAGTTAAAATATATTTATAAATCATTTAGTATAAATCATTCAGCTTTATTCATAATGTTATGCATTATGCATGCATTAGCAAGTCGCAAGATACCCCTATTCCATTCCAAGATTTTGATCTTGTAGCGCGCCAAGCATCAGGAGAAGAGAATCAACAAGTTTCAACTAGTTGACTTAGAAGCACACTACTTGTTAAAATTTAATTATCTCTGGACTCTCATTTTGCTTTTTGGAGTTTCGAATAATTTACAAATACGCCTCTGTGTTGTCAGTCAATATCAATATCAGTCTTGGATTAAATTTAATTGGGTGTGATTCATTAGTCATCAGTCATCAGTAAACAATAGGCATATTAAAGTCAATATTAAAGGAATGTATGAAATTTTGAAAATTTAACCGTGTATTTACCACACCACATCAGTTGTCATTCGCATTTGTGATCAGTTTAGTTTTAAGATATGCAATATTATGTCTTAAGCAACAAATCTATTGAGAAGTAATCATTAATTAATGGTCAATGGTTTGTTGGTTGTTTAGGTTGCTTGCCTGCCTGTTGCCCGTGGTTCCATTCCATCATCCTTCTACTGACATTAAATACTTATCATCTTATTGACTAATCGGGGCGTAATTCATCATCATTTAAATCATGAGCGACTACGAGTTTTTCCGCGATGAGTTAACCTACGAGGAGAAACTAGAAATGAAGATGGGGGAGTCGTTAGTGGGAAGAAAAATCCAGGAGGCTAGCAAAATGGCGTATGAGTTGGAAAACAAGATAAAGAAGGCTGAGAGGACCTGCGAAGTCTACAAAGACCGGACCTCACAAGTATGTGACGAACTTGGAGAATATCGCATGGATAATGAAAACCTGCTGAATCGCATCGAAGCTTTGGAACTGGAAAACGAAGAGCTCAAGAAGCAGCTTCTCCTGTTGACGTCCAGGGAGAGGAGTGGAGCACAGGAGGTCAATGCTTCTTACGTGAGGGATATCAGCATCAACTATGCAAATGAGGAGACGGATGTGGAATACCATGGAGGAAAGGGTGCATTGGATATATTTCCTGAGGAGGTGAGATAATCATTTAATTTTTTTGAATTTATTTCATTCAATGGTCATGGTTAATTTTTTAATTTTTACTTTTACTCATTCTTCAACAGGTATGGCGTACGATTTTCCATAATATGAAGGAATCCAAGGACCTGAAAAGCTGCTACGAGACCTGTGCTACGTTCCAGTCTCTCCTGGAGGACAAGCGACAACTCTTTCTCTTTTCTGACGTTAGTGTTTAGTCATGAGTTTCAGAAAGAAAGTTAACTAGTCAAATAGTCATTGTATCCGTTATATTACCTATGTCATCACAATAAATACGTATTTTCTCTTATGGTTCTCGCAGGTGCTCAGCATTCTGAATGCTTATCTTCCTGAGAAGGAACTCCCATCAATTCTCAATTCCTGCCGCTTAGTTTGCCACGACTGGAAACAATGTGTGGACTCCTATCTTCAATCGGAAATTCTAACTTTTTCTCCAAGTGACATCCAAAATCGACACGAATACCACCCTGCACTCCGCTTCACACTCTACAAAAATCCATGGAACAAGGCCCTTAAAGCGATTGATGATGAAATAAATCCCATTCCAAGCCGTTACCTGGTCTACGACGAGAGTGGTGAATATGCATATCATGGATCGTATCCAGAAGTATCGGATCCACCGCAAAAGCTATTTACAGCAGAACGCTTAAGTACCGACCTCATCTCCTTCCTGGCCATGTTTGGATCCCACATTTGGGCCTTCGAAATTCAGCTCACCTGGGAGTATAGCGAGAGCTATGCAAAGTTTTGCTATAGTTTTCTCCGCCTGGCGATGTCAATGATGCGGAATCTTAAAATGCTCAACATTTCCCGCCCATGTTATTTTGACCCTTATGAAAGAAGAGGCTTGGAGGAACGACGAGGCTTCACTTCCGGGAAGTCCCAATATTTGGAAGGGGTAGCTCGAGAGAATCCTTTTCCGAATCTTTGTCATCTCAAGACAGTCTACTTGACGGGTACTGTAACAGACAGTTGTCCTGATCCACTGGTCCATGCAGTGCTTTCAGCTAATCCTCAAGTTGAAAAGATGGAGCTTAACACTTGCTTTGGGAAGACGGCGGATATCTTCGACCTAGAACTGCCAAAGTTACAAGAGCTGTCCATCATTACCCGGAATCATAAGATCCCGGAAACGATGTCATGGAAGGTGGAAAAGTTGAGTGTGGACAGCGACAGCAAATTATGGACTGACTGTGAAAGTTTCTTTCGAAACTTGGAGAAAAGCTTTGGCGGAACTGTGAAAATGTTGAAATTGAGGATGAGCGGGCAGTCAGAAACACATCGGGACAGGCTCAACTTGCCAAAGCTAAAGGTTTTGGAAGTGTATGACGTGGATAAAATAGATTTTATTTTACCGATGATCAACCTCGAATATCTGTCAGTAGAGGGTTATCTGAGTTTTGATAGAGCATCTGGAGTTATACAGCTTCTCGAACACTTCAATGATCTGAAGAAGTCGAATGTTTGGCAACTTTTCCCGAAACTGAAGATGGTTCGTGTGAGAGATTCTAATGTGTCTTAGGAGAATCCCGAATGGAAATGCTGTACTCGAGCGGAAGCAAGAATTTACTAAACTAATTTAGTAGTCTTTGTTACTCTATCTCAGTTCTACCTACCAATTAAATAATGTTTTTTTTCTGTGTATTTGCATTCGAAATGCATTTCTTTTAATGTATTTCCGAAGTGTATTTAAGTGTTTGATGTTAGTAATTATTATGTAATTTAGAGAGCTCTCATGATAATGGTATGTAGTTATGTAGCAATGGAGGTATATGAGTATGAGTTTGTATGATTTCTTGGGTGTTTGCAAATCATTTACTGCCAACTGTCACCTTATGAAATGTTTAGTAAAGAATTTTTTTTAAATATACCTTGTATTTTTTACTATTTTAAATATGCTTTGCATTAAGTATTTTCGAAGAACTGATGAACTGACAACTAATGCTTAAAAGTGAGCAGCATAGCAAAAATATTAAACCGTTTGACGTGATCACTACTATCACCAATTCCACATATTGCAATGAGTCACACAATGCCCCATTTATTTTCCGAGATTTTGATCTTTTAAGGCGGGAAAATAGCATGGTGAAGAACAAAACAAAAAAGTGAAAGAGACAAACGAGACAGAATCTTCAATCCTGATTCTGGATTTAACAGTGCTTCTTGTGTATTACAACGACAAGTCAGTTAGTCCTTGCCAGTAAGTAGTGATAAGGGAAATCAGTAGTAATAGTAGAAGTAATCAATTTATATCATCAGTTAGTTCGATCAATTTGGTAAATTGCCATTTATTTATAAAGAAAGGAGAAAACTGGAGAAAGAGAGTTTTGACATTAACTTACAACTTGTGACTTTACGGTTAAATATTTACTTTACGGTTATTTTAACGTTTTGATTTTCCCCAGGAGGTTGCCCGTAGTGTGGGTGTCAATTTTAAATTGTTATCATTCAAGAGGCTGACATCACATCGCTTTTAATTTCACTTTGTCCTTGTCAACTTCGAACATAAAATTCCGTCCTTGTCCGCCCAGGTTCAGACTGCTTACTTACAACTTATCTTCTCGATTGGAGCTTATCATTGATCATCAATCAAATCATGGATGTGGATTATGATTACGAAGAGCTATATATGGCGGAACACTTTGATATGTACATGGATGCACGCAGAGAAGAAAAGGAAATGGAGAAGAAGAAGAAAGACACATTACCAGGAAAAATCGACGAAATCGGCCGACTTGTCTACGGTTTGGAGCAGAAGTTGGAGAAACATGAGAAGACTTCCAAAAATCTTCAAAAATTCATCGATGATCAGAACCGGCAAACATCTGAAGAACTTGGAACAGCGCGTATGGAGAATGAAAGTCTGAGGAAGCACATTGAAGCTTTGGAACTGGAAAACTCCCAACTCAAGAAACAGCTTTTGGTGTTCAAGGAGAAGAGTGAAGCACCGCAGGTCACTGGTTCTGTTGTCGGAGATACCAACTCTGGAAATGGAAATGAAGAGACGGAAGTGCTACTTCATGGAGGGTTCAGTGCATTGGATATCTTTCCTGAGGAGGTGAGCTAATCATTTATTACTAGTTTTTATACAATTAATTTAATGACCAGAGTTTTTTAATTAGTATTTTTGCTCATTCTTCAACAGGTATGGCGCGTGATTCTTGATCATGTGAAGGAACCCAAGGACCTGAAAAGCTGCTACGAGACCTGTGAAACTTTCCACTTTATCCTGGAGGACCAGCGACAGATATTTCTATTTCCTGACGTAATTTTCTAAATTAATTTTTAACTGACGACCAGACGTTCTATAAAAAGATCACTCTTGTTCGTTGATAATTAATTAACAATTTTATTTTATGTCATTTCCAGGTGCTCCGCAGCCTTGTTCCTTACATTCCAAAAAATCAACGATCTTCAATTCTACACAACTACCGTTCAGTTTGCTACGGCTGGAAACAATCAGTGGACTCATACCTCCAATCTGAAGTTCTAACTTTTACTCCGACGCCGCTCCATCCGGAAAGAAACGATCAGTCCCATTCTTACCGTCCACTCAACTTCACTCTCTACAA
>JAQIXW010002357.1:0-15769 GCA_034700685.1 Willowsia buskii | reverse complement strand
GAAAAAAAGGGAAAAAGTCAACGACATGTAAATTCCCTAAAGACCACTGTTTTATATTTTCTTGGGCTCATCGTCAATTTAACATTTAATGCACTGCACCACCAAACTTTCTCCAGCTTTCACTGGAGTCAACCCAAATAAAAAAGAGTGAAAGAAAGCCTGTATATTTGGAACATTATCTACCTTAATGGTCTCTTTACTTTAGTGCCACCAACAAACAAGCTTTCTATCAGAATGGAATTCATGTACAAATAGAAAGAGGAGAAAACATGCGATAAAAATTAGACCAACTTTTTAGCCCCATTTATTTTACATGTGTAGCCCGTCTCCTTCTATTCCCTTGTGCCAGCTATCACTATATAAAATGTGGAGAGACTCGGAAGAGAATGTTGCGAAATATTTGCTCTGTTTTGTTTACCATTGCACTCTTACCAAAAATATTTTTTGCATTTCTACGCAAACCCATTTTTTTGTACGCTTTTTCCGGTGAAAGACATGCTGTTATTTTGGGTGGTAGGTACAAACTAGGACATTTCCGAAAGATGTAGATATTAGAAGCACAGGTCTTACATCATGTTGTGCACTGATGCACACAAAAAAAGGTTAGGTAGGTATCCACATTTTTTAAGGGTAAATATATACATGACAGGACACATCTATGCCAAGTAACATTTTTAGGAAAAAGTGTCTCAAGAGAGGAAAGAATGAAGTGACTTTTTGGTTAAAAGAATGAATGTGCTCATTGTATAAATAATTGGTGTACCAGAAGAACTGCATTTATTTCTGAACTTTCACCACTTTCACCACCATACTTTCTTGATGATGGTGCAATACGGGGTATGTCATGTGTGTATTTGCTGGCGCTAGTGAAATGTCAGCAGTGTAAATATTTTGGGGAAGCAAATTTAGCGCATTAATTTATTATTTTTTTGTACCCATTTGCATGCAAAATATGAAGAAAATATTGTGTTTTGTAAACGAATTTTTAACGCGTAAAAACTGCTTGATTTTCACATTTTCTCAAGGAAAATTGCTACTTTTTTTAGTCTGCAGAAGAAAAAAAAAAGTTTTATGGGCTTTCATTTCTCCATCGAGCTCTGCTTAAAAAACTGAATGAAAAATGAAATGAAAAATGAATGGAAAATAGTAGTTGCCTGTTTCATATCTCGTATGCATCAATATAAAATACATATTTTATAGCTGTGTGTGTTCCTCGAGGCTGTAGTAGTCGAATGTATAAATATAAAGTAGGGAGTTTTCTTTCATGAAAAGAAAGTAAAATGCAGCATGTGATGTGATGTATGGGCTCAACATGAGCCGGTTACGGTTTCACTTTTTTAACAATGTAGCAAACTAGCTTTGAAGACTTTCTCTGAACGCTTTTACCTGCTCGTACACATAAACTCGCTGTTACTTTCACCAAGACTTTCTCCATGAGTGAAAGTGCTGCTGTTAGCCCATAAAATACTCATCTGAAGTTAGTCATGTCAGCAAGCAAGAAAAATTTTTCCATGAAAAATAGTGAAAAAATGTATGTACCTATGTCTACACACACAAGTAGTACAAGAGTAAACCATGTTGTAACTTGTAAGATGGCCCTTGGGTGGAATAGGTAACATTATTAGGGCGCATATTTATGCATTCATTTTGCATGGAAAAGTCATGTTGAAACCTTTGTTACCCATTTTGATTCCAGACCAGTCTCAGACCAGCCTTATGAGTTTACTAGACAAAGTATTAGTTTTTGAGTAAGGCTTTGCTTACCACTTGCTATTATCATCAACAGGAGTGATCTTTTTCTGAATATATTTATATCCTGTTAGAATTCTAATAATGTAGAAGAAGGAAGGGTGGATACATATTTTTGGGCGAGTCCGAAAAAAACATGAAAAAAATTGTAAGGTGGGAGAGAACACATGGGTAATTGTGAAGTACCTACACCCTTTCTGTGCTTCTTTTTTACCTTTGCGCATATTTTGACCGTCAACTTTAACAATTCTTCTCAATTTTGATATTGAACGAACCAAACAGTTGATCTGCTTTGCTTTGGATGCATCCACGTTTCACCTCTGAAGCCCAAAAGTAACCAGTTTAATGAGTAAGTTAACTACATAAATGATCAAATTGAATAAATACAAATCTTAATAAACTTTTTTATCGACAGTGTCGTACGAAGATTAACTTAATACTTTGTTTTAAATGAAGATTAAGTTCATGATTCAATAGTAAAATATTTTAACGGGTGTCTTAATTAATTGCAGTTGTTTGACGTACATACTTTAATTTTTACTGCTGTTGTAATTTACTCTCAAAGAGATGCAGTGGCAGTCCGAGCGCATATTTGGTAATAAAGTAGTGAAAATTAAGGAGATGTGTAATACTTTCAATGTGCCAACTTATTTTGCATAGTTTCTGTTTTTTATGCCATGCAATCTCCTCCACCTACGCATCCATTTATTTATTCTCTTGTCACTTTGACGCATCCAAAGACGCACATGATGTTCCAGCTCAGCATTAAATTATCACTCGAACTCTATGCAAATCGACATGAAGCAATGAACCATTCAAAAAAATTCTTGATTGTACAAGCCAGCCCAGGCATTTCCACTTGTATAGCTGCAAAGAACGGTTAAAGAATCGAACAGTTTTTTTTCTTCGAAGCTCTCTTCTCTGCACCAAAAAAATGAATGGAAAGAAAGATGATGAAAGAATGAAAGGTAAAAGACCTCCCTGCCGACTTGTAATTACATTATGATTTATTAGAGAAGCCAAACCCTTAAAGAACCCTTTCTTAATTTAGCGTCGTCAACTGCTAATGAAGTAATAGGAAGTAGCATGCGTTTTTTATAGATAGGTAATATTTTTGGAGAGAGACGGAAAGCGTTGAAAGAATAAAGAAAGGTTTTAACCTGTCCTTTTATAATTAGAACGTCTTGAGAAAAACTGTTATTTTTAATCTAAATGAAAAAATGCTGCTTTTTTAAGAGTCGTGCCTTCCATTCTAAAAAGCAGTTGGGTTCATTTTAAAGGGGCACTTTTTTGTCAAAAAGATTATGTAAGCTTGTTACATCGCTTTATAAGGAGACCAAAATAAAGTGGAATAGTTAAGATAGAAAAATATGTAAAATGAAAGTGTATCCTGTGTTTCTAGTAGTCATTTAAAGAAATAAAGGTGGAAAAAAAGGAGAATAAGAGATAATTCTAAATATGATATACATCTTATCTTCATGGCTTTTGTTACAGTGTGTAAGATGAGATGAGCGGTGAAATGCACAAAAGAGGAAAACACTATATTATCAGAATAATGTAGGTAGGTACATTGTTGTAAGTAGCTATTACTGAATTAGTGGAATTATGAAGATATGATAGGAAAGGGGCGATGTATTGAATGTAAATTATTTTTAATTATATTTTCTTCTTAAAAGAGAGAGGCTTTTTGTTTTAGGCTACTGATTTACTTGGATGCCAGTGTTAGAAATAGCTTTAGGACAATGTCGACTACATGTACAAATTCTTAATGTCCGTTGCTCGAAAGTTTAGCAGACATAAGACAAAAAAATTACAATTATTCGTTAATACAGAAACCCTTACTAAAATTGTATTGTTAGTTGTATTTAATATTGAATTCTCCATACAAGCAGTGATTCCACCCACGCATTTCTGCTTAGTTCTGCATAATATAGTCAATCATGAGCTTCAATCTATAATCTTTATTTGACATGTATTAAGCCATTGTTTAGAAAAAAAATTTAATTGCTAATTAGTGTTAACAATACAATTAAGCTGCACGTGGTCATCAAATTACGTACATATAAGTGTATGCATTCTTTATTGGAAAATAAAACGAAACGTCGACCTTTTTAACAAAAAATTCTGAAAAACACACACCGCCACATTACATCATTTATACGCCGAGTGCGTGTAGAATGGTGCGGCAACAAAGTTACGGGTAGGGTGACTTACGCACAGTTAAAGCCTGAAAGCATCATCACAAAAATATCTACGTGCTTTTATATCCTCTCTTTCTTCATTAAATTAAAGGTCCCGGAAACCTCATTTAACTTCATCATCAAAGAAATTGAGTCACGGAGAGTAACTCTGAAAAGGACTCTGACTCTGCAAAAGGAAGTCATATAAATAGCATTTTTCTACACTATGACTATTTCCAGTTGCTTTTATTACGAGCTCTGATGACACACCGTACATACTAATATTTTCTTCTGTTTTTTCTCTCTCTAGCCATCTACATAATAGACGTGAAATAAGTGCGACAGTGGATTCTGCTTCTGTCCCTGTAGATAGAAAAATTGATGAAATGAGTCTCCCACAGAGAGGCTTATGACTGCTTTCATGCATTTAGATACAAATATTATTTGTAATCATTGTGACAAACGGTATTTTTCCTTTTAATATTTTTCACAGATATTGCTCATAAAAATAAATAATTATCACTTGAATCATTTTTCTTTTCATTTAGTCACATGTCTTGGAAGAAAAAATCATTTATAAATAATTAAATGTCTTTTCTGTATCGTTGACTGACCAGCGTTGTTTGTGGCACAGCATACATAATAATATGCGATAATCCACCAACAAATAAGTTTACATACTTGTAATTAATAAGTCAGATAATGACAAACAACCTATACGTGTAAAAATTCAAAATATATAGCTAAACTAGACAAAGTCGTTGTAAACAGGCAAAACATATAATAAAGCAAATATGTGATCGCATTTATCCACAATGTGAGGGAGTACATTGCTGTAAAATAGCTTTCTTTTTTCTCCTTCTCTATTTTCATTCGATGCAAAAATTTTATTCACGCATACACAAACCCTCCAGCAGTTTATTTCAACTTGATACAGAGACAATTTATCTGCTGAGTTGTAAAATCCCTTCATGGCCCTCCGACCAAACGACCAAAAAAGAAGAACTCTCTCTTTAAAAAAAGTGCTCAAAGCTAACTCTCTTTTTACGTATTTCATACTTTTAAGCCTCAACCAACCTCTTTTATAGGTACTTTCACTCCTCCAATTCAAACACTCTTTTTCCACACACACATGAAATAATCTAGAATTTAGTACATTTTTTCTTGATGGAAAATGGCGAGCGAGACATACAATCCTTTATGTTTAGTTGTGTGTATTTACACATGCAACAAGACACACAAAATATTCTGCGTCCAACTCAATCCCTCATGATTTCATTTCATGCTCTCAACTTTCTCCTCTCACATTTTCCCCAACTTTCTCCAGAGAAGAGCCAATGACGTTAGCTTACATTAAGGAAGTAAAAATGTGTCGAACTTTTTTTTCTTCTCCAAAAAAGTATAACAACTTCAATGGTTGGTATTATGAGCATTATAAAATTATATATCCATGCATGGCGACATGGAAAAAGCTTACATTCAGAAAAGAACATTGAGTTATTGAAGAAGATCGACAATAAAAACATATCATTACAATGAACATGCACACACATACACAAGTTGACTTGCATTCTCAACTTTTTAGAAATGGCAGCCAACCAGTTCTACACACTTTCTGGCTGGTGAAAATTGTCGTTTGTGGGTTGCGAGACGCCCGAGAGAAAAGTTGATGAAAACTCATTCATCATTAGGCGATGCGTTTGAAGTTGGGAGAGACTTTAGGCGTAAAATATATTTTTTTCAATGATGGCTCATGTGATGTTGAAAAGGGAATACCGAGTCAACTCTGAAGTCTCCAGAATTTCATGGTACCTATCCACTTTACATTCAACTTTTTAGTGCTGTGTTTTTTTGTGGAGGGAAAAATAAAAGCAAAACTTTTGTGATCGAAGCCACGCCAAAGCCAAACCAACACGTTTGAAAAGACTGCATAATGACCTTAAAATGCATTGAGGTAATTACGGACTGCCTTTAGGTTTATTCTCGCTCTGAAGAAGTGGCTGGCGACTGGAAAGGGAGAAGTGAAGTAATCAAAATATTATTATTACGCTTTCTACAAAATACATTAGCGTGATCAATAGGTACTCTTGGTACTCAAGAGCATAATGACACAATAATGTGGATATACCTGGCATTATGGAGTAAATTAGCAAGTTTGTTGGGAGATTGAAATATAATACTTTTTTGAGAGAAAAATAGGTGTGCACACCGAAATATTTATTTTTTTACTGAAATAATCTCATGATTAAAAGTTTAGTAATTTTTTTTAGTGAAATCGAGCTTTGATGCAATCATTGATCGTTATACTAATTTTTATCGACTTTCACAATTGTGTGTTGAATCTTAATGAGGTATAATCATTTCATTTAATATTTAGTTTTCTAAAAAGTCAAAATTGTCTTTGGTCTCGTGCATTCATAGAAATTCCAATCGGTTCGACGACCAATATTATCGGTTAATTGAATGTTGGTTCTTATCATAATAGATGGGAAATTCAGCCACATTGAAAATTCATTTATTTCAGTCTGCATGTATTTCATTTGAAATCGTAGAAACTCGCATCAAGTCAGTTATTCTTCAACTTCATATAAATTTAAAGTTCTACTGTCTCGACTAGAAATATATCATTTGGATGCACAGACGGAGACACAAATTCAGTTCAAGATTTTATTGAGAAAAAATATACGCTCAAAAACCACCTAAATATTTTCGAGTTCTCATGGATGGTATCAATGAAACATTTAAAAATACTTCTGTCAATTTTTTCAAGCTTGATTATTTGGTTTTCAAAAGTGAACATCTTCTAAGGTCTCGTGCATTCATAGAAATTCGTATGGGTTCGATGACCAACTTGGTCGGGATCGGTCATTTGGATCTGGGTAACTTTCAAAAGTGATGGGAATCTTGGCCACATCGTAGATTGCTGCATGCGACGACTTCTTAACAACTGCATATCCGGATCCGTTGTCGGAATTTGATCATCATCTCTTCCATCGTCTACAATTATAAATTGTAAGTTGGGGCACAGGGTTGGAAAAAATTCCAATGGCATATTTGCCACAAAATGCTCTTCGGGTATTTCAATAATTTTTATCGTTTTCAAACTTGCATGCCGGAAAGCAGTGTTACGCAGCGCTACCAATGCATTCACCCCACTTTGAGCGTAGGTGTCCCACAGACCCAACTTGTATTTCTGCAGCATCGGGAATTGTCGCAACATATCTATGAATTGGATCACTTTCGGTGTATAAGCATAGTAGCCTCCATAATGCTTGATGGTTCTCAGTTGAGGGGCCCGAATGACAGAAAAAACTGGATAAAGTTCTTTGGAAAATGAAATGTCGAGTGAGCGCAAATTTGGGAACTCCACAGGTTCCATTGGGACCGGCACATTGATTACCTCATGGGTCAATCGGTAGTAAAAACGCTCCTTCACACTGATTTCCAAATCCAGCAAATGTTCTCCATGCTTTTCAGAAATTTCTCGGAGGAATAACTCCGGCCAATCGAGAGTACCCTTGATTTTTATCCGCTTGAGATTTGGAGCAGGTGGAAGTGGATTCTCGGCAATCATCCTTTTTAATATGTTGGCATTGCTTTGAAGCTCCGGCATCCAGTGATCATGATGGCAGCGAACGCGAATTTCCAAAGTTTCGATGTTTGGTAGCGATGTAATCACACTTTGAAGCAAGCGATACATTTCCGGTTGGGTGTCCCGAGCCAAACCTAGTCGAATGATGACTCCACGTATATGATTAGGAAATTTCCGGAGAAAGTTCAAAGGATGTTCCAAGAATGCTCGCTGACGTAGAATGTGAGGGGCAGCCGATCTGATTTCTCCGAGAATTAGATGTCTAATTTGTGGATCCTCCAATTCTGAAATGTCATGAATCAGGGCTGGATTGATGGGCTCGTTGTTGTCCTCCACGGGCTCATTGATAACAAGAAGAATGGGCAATTCGTCAACCTCCATCCGGTCATCTTGGTAGTAGTAGTCTCCTTCTTCGGCCTCATCACTTTCCTCCATGTATTCATCTTCATCTGAACTCATTTCATCTTCTTCGTCATCCACGTCAAATTCATCCTCCCCTTTGGCTTCACGGTCATAAACAATACGGAGTGGGGGAAGAGGTGGAAACGGATTCTCCACGAAAGAAACAGTTATGAGGACCCTGTCGCCCACAATACGAAGACCTCTTTGGCGCTGAGAAATGTTGGAAGTCCTCTCCAGTTCTGCGGTTACTGCATCGATATTTTCTATTGAATCCAGGATCAAACAGGGATGCTCATCTATTGCCAAGTTGAGGTTTCGTCCATCGAGTGGAAACTCGCTGAGATGGATATCATGCGTATGTCGCATGAGCCAAGGATGGCATCGTAGACTTTCGTAACGGCACTTTTCTGATAGAGCTTGGTCCACACTTTCGGCAATCTGCTTGCTTGACCCACGAAGATTTAAGATGTCAGCCTTTCCAAGATGATTTATAACGAGAGGGAGGACTTCAGTGAGGCGACAAGCGGATTTCTGTACTCCTGTAAAGTAGTGTCTGCCCCCGTAGCTTCCTTCCTCCAACAGAAATTTGAAGGTGGTGCAGGTATTGGACAAGTGCACCAATTCTCGAGGGGTCTCCACTCTTTGGAAGATTTCCAACCAGAGCTGCATAATATTCAAAAATGTTGGGGATATTTAATTTGAAATTGTAGAATTTCTCGCGTCATGTCAGTCATCAACCATAATAATTGTAAACATCGTTCTACCTCGATTGGAAGTAAATCATTTGGATGCAGCTCAGAAGAATCACTTTCACACTTCCTATCGGCATCGCCGCCCCCACCTCCTTCCATCTCAATGTCCATTTTATCAGACTCTTGGAACATTACGGATTGTACAACATGACGTGAGGCAGGCGATGGAACAATGTTTTAAACTAAAAATGATTTCGTAATTTTTATGATGCTACATTAGAAACAAAAAATATCATCTATTTTTTTCCAAAAATGTTGCTTGGTGGATGAATTTGATTATCATCTACATACTGCCCATCTCGCCATCAAACATAATTATGGCCATATCCTTGACCTTGGAACTGGAGAAAATAATGTTCATGGACATTCCGCATTGATTACAAAAAAGTATTACATATTTTTGAATCGACAAATTGAAGATTTGTAGCTTATCAGAGAATGCTTCCATCTCTTCTGCACGATCTATACAAACTTTACCGCATTACTTGCTTACAACCTTGAAATAAATATAAAGGGAGATATATCTACCTATGCATGCATTTTCCAACCCTTTCATCAGACCACACCTCACATTTCACTTTTTTTCCTCATGAATTAAAATCTCAAAGATAATTTAGATTACCAATGAACGAAATGAAATGAATGCATATCCATCCTATAATAATTTACGTGCACCCGCGCATCTTGGATTGGATTTTGAAAATAAAACGGTGAAAATTGCTACCTAGCGAGTGCTGAACTTTGTGATGTGAGGTTCACTCCATTTTTGACAAGTTTACAAACAAAACAGCACAACACTTTTCAAATGTGCTCCTCAGTAATACTCAGAAAATGTGTGGAACTAGTTGGCTGTCATTTCCAAAGTTGAGAACGGAAGCAAAATTGCAAATGAATTAATGAATGTGCATGCTAATTGAGACAGTAATGAAAGATTTTATTGTTGATCTTCAATAACTCAACGTTCAAGATGTAGACAATGCAGGTACTGGTAGTGCTCAATGTTCAGCATGCCATCAATCAAATAGGTATTTAAAAATACTTTCGTCAATTTTTTCAAACTTGATAATTTTAAATTTTCTTTCAAGGCCTAATGCATTCATAGATACTCTTAACGGTTCCTTGACCAGTATGATCAGGGTCGGTTGTTTGGATGTGGGTAATTTTGAGAAGTGATGGAAATCTCTGCCACATCGTCGATTGCTGCATCTGACGACTTCTGAGTAATTGCATGTCTGGATCCGTTGTCTCGATTTGCATATCATCTCTTCCGTCATTGACAGTTACAAATTGTAAGTTGGGGCAAAGTGATGGGAAGAATATCAGCGGCATGTTTGCCGGATCTACGCCTCGAAATGCTTCCCTAATTTTTATATTCTTCAAATTTGCATGCCTGAAATCAGTAACATGCAGCGCCTCCAGTGCCTCCTCAGGAGTTTCAGCGATGCCAGCAAAGGAGTCCCAGAAATTCAACTTGTACTTCTCAAGCTTAGGAAACTGTCTGAGGATACCGATGAGCTGAATCACTTTCGGTCTTTGATCAAAAATGTAATTGAGCGTTCCCATTACGTTAAGGCTTCTCATTTCAGGCGCTCGAATTGAAGGTAAAATCGGATACACTTCTGCAGAAATTTCGATCTTGAGTGACCGCAAACTTGGAAATTCCAATAGCTCCATTGGGACGGGCACTCTGAAATGGCCATCGGAAGAAGCGAGGTAATAATCCTCTCGTACATCTATCTCCAAATCTAACAAAGTGGCTCCATATCTTTCTGAGATTTCTCGGAGGAATAACTCCGGCCAAAAGTGAGTTCCTTTGATTCTAATCCTTTTTAGATTTGGAGCAGATGGAAGTGGATTCTCTGCAATCATCCTCTTTAATAGTTTTGCATAGCTTTTAAGTTCCGGCATCCAGTGGCCCTGACTGCACCAAGTGTGAATTTCGAGCGTTTCGATATTTGGTAGTGATGAAATCACACTTTGAAGCAGGCGGTACATCTCTGGTAAAGTGTCCCGAGCCAAGCCTAGCTGTACGATGACCCCACGTATATGATTGGGAAATTTGCGGAGGAAGTTGAGGGGATGAACCATGAACAATCGCTGACGTAGAACGTGAGGGGCTGCGGAACGAATGTACTCAAGAATTGTATCTTGCATGTCTGGAAAAACTTCTGACAAATCTGGAATCAAAGCTGGATTGATTGGCTCGTTGTTGTCTTCTTGGGGCTCATCGTTTAATAGATGAAGGGGAGGATCTTCTACCTCCATCACATCATCCTCCTCTATCTGCTCGTCTTCATCCATGTCATCATATTCCTCAATCTCATCGTCCACTTCGATCTCCTCACTTTCTTCCATGTCATCATCATCTTCCTCTGAATCTGAAGTCGTTTCATCTTCTTCATCCTCCTCTATGGTTTCAGTGTCATAAACGATGCGTAGTGGACGATTTGGCATCTGCATCTCATCAAAAAAATTAATGAGCAGTCTGTCTCCGACAATCCGGTGACCTCCTCGGCATCTTTTGGAAGCTCTCTCCAGTTCAGCTGCTACTGCATCGATCTTTTCTATTGAATCCAGAACCAAACACGGATGCTCATCTTTTGATAAGTTAAGGTGGCGTCTATCGAATGGAAACTTGCTGAGGTGGATATCATCCGTATTTCGCATGAGCCAAGGATGACATCTTGCATTTTCGTAACGGCACTTTTCTGACAGGGCTTGGTCCACACTTTCGCTAATCCGCTTGCTTGACCCACGGAGATTCAAGATGTCCGCCTTTCCCAGATAACTGATAACCAGAGGGACGACTTCAGTCAGGCGACAAACGGATTTCCCGGCTGCTGGAAAGTACTGCCTGTTCCCGTATCTTCCCTCCTCCAACAGATATTCGAAGGTGGTGCAGGTATCAGACAAATGCATCAAGTCTCGAGGTGTCTCCACTCTTTGGAATATTTCCAACCAGAGCTACATAATATTTAGAAAAGGTTGGGGATATTTTATTTGAAACCGTATAACCTCGCATCATCTGTCATTCATCAACCATGATTAATTTTAAATATCATACTACCTCGATTGGAAGTAAATCGTTTGGATGCAGATCAGATGAACCATCATTTTCACCCTTCCTATCGGCATCGCCGCCCCCACCTCCTTCCATTTCTATGTCCATTTTACCAGGCTCTTGTAACATTGTATGAATTGCATGACATGACATGACATGAGACAGGTGATAGAAAAATATTTTCATTAATTCAAAAGGATTTCAATTTTTTTGTTACTTCATCAGAGACAAAAATATTTTATATTTTTGAAAATGTTGCTTGGTGGATGAATTTGATTATCATGTACATACAACCCATCTCGCCATCACATATAAAAATAACTATACTTATGCTTCATCATTGATCGCAATAATAATTTTATCTATAATTTTATATCGGACATCTCAGTGAAAGCCTCAACATCACCCCGGGTGGGCTTTTTTTGTGGTGTGTTGAAGGAATACATACAGTTAGATAAAACACTGCTCAAACTTTTTCTTGAATCGGTAGATATAAATATATTTTACCCCATTAAATATTCATTCGGTCAGTTTGTCGGCCGACACCTACAAACCTAGAGGCCTAATATTAGTATGATCAATGACCGTCTTCTCAGCCATTTCGAAAAGTTTTGTTGGCTGAAATGAGAGAAAATGTATTTTTAATGATGGTCCTTAGCAAGATGAGTTTTCCTTTTATGTTCACTCCGGTAGAAAATTATGTGGGAAATCTCTGGACTTCGTTTCGAGGTGGAAGACTTACGAGTTTTGAAATTCTGTGTTGAATCTTAATGAGGCGAGGTATACCTTAGCAGTTGAATTGATATTTTGTGGAGAAAAAAAGTTTTCATGGACATTCTCCATTGATTATAAAGGAATTATTTATGAATCGACAAAAGATGATTTGTAGCTGATCTGAAAATGCTTTCATCTCTCACAGATTTATTTACAGTTTTATCTGCATACAACCTTGAAATAAGCATAAAAATAATTTATCTACCTATTCATGCACCTTCCAACCCTTTCATCAGACCATATGTCACATTTAAGGTTTTTCTTCCTAATGAATTTAAATTTTCAGAGATAATTTAGGATGAATGCAATGAATGAATATTATACATCCTATTTATATTATGTGCACGCACGTATCCTGCATTGGATTTTGAAAACAAAACGGTGAAAATTGCTCCCTGGCGAGTGCTGGACATTTTTGTGAGGTGAGGTTCACTCCATTTTTGGCAAGTTTACAAACAAAGCTGCACAACGCTTTTTTAGAAGGAATGCATGCAACCAAACCATACCACAATTTTAAGTGAATCTTGAAAAACGAAATCGAAAGGGTTTACCAGTATGCAATAAACGATTATGAAGAGAATTCAGTGATTTATGATAAACTGTTTCACCTGGAGCAATAAACCAAAAAAATGGAACATGACACAGAACAGAGGTTAGATGTCATAAGTGAAAACTGCGGAGATTCTTTGAAAATTTGTTGAGAGGAATAAGATTAGAAGAGAAGATCAGTATGGTTCTCTGCTGTTTTAAGTTTTTATACCTGTGCTCTCATCTTCTTCATATTTTTTTCTATATATCTTCTTCACAAATGTGCAACTGACTTGTCAAGATGATGAAAGGTAGAAAATGCTGAGAAATATTTTTCCACAGAAAAAATTTTGAATGAAAAGAGCCTATACCTTATCGTCTGAATTACTCAAAATGAAGAACAGCAAATATGACTTTGACGAATAGCAAGAGCCAAAAAAGATGGCATGGAACAGAAGAAAATATAAAAAACATGCAAGCCGGAAAGGGCACAAGGGACTCATCAACTTCTCACAAAAACGCTTCTCTCTCTGTGTACCTACTTAACATTCAAACTTGGAAGAAGATGAAGTTCTATGATGATCATGATGATGATAAGAAAAAAGTGGCAAGACGAACGCAATTTTTTATCATCTTCCACCAAGATCCAGCAAACCTGGCAGAAAAAATAAAGGGAGGAATGATGTATATACTTGTTTGTAAACCTTTTTATGTAGTTTTTTAGTACGAATTCAGACAGGCTTCTGTCATATCAACATCATCATCATCATCTACTTCACTGGACTATTCTACGACCAGCATTCCAGAGAGGCAGAGACCACTGGCGCGCCAACAATGGGGGGAGCATGTAGGAAAATTTGTTCCCTCAAAGAAAATATGGAAGTAAAATCGAAAGCAAGTTTGAGTCCAATTCTTCCAATTTCTGAAAATTTCTTAGCAAAATGATTTTATAAATGGCCACCTCTCCTCATATGACTGCTTACTTATTTCATCTAACCAAAACTACCTTTATCTCGCGAAGAATTATTATTTGAAGAGCTTTAAAGTTTTCACATAACATAGTTTTGAGTTCCGAAATTTTATAAATTGTTCCTCCAATTTACGGTTATACCCTCCCCTGACTAGAGAGCTGGTTGCGCCATTGATCGAGCCAGACCGAAAACATAGAACTCGTCCTTTTTCTTGAAAGGATGAACAAGCTTTCCAGATGAAAATGGACATAATGCTGGGCAACTGATGTACCCCCACTTTTGGCCATGAAGTTTTAAATATGATATTCTGAACTAAAGCATATTAAACTCTCGTTTTCTTCCACGCAGGATTGAATACTATGAAGGGACGACTCTCTCTGGAGCTAGTTTGGTTTGGTGAAGGCAAACAAAAATTAAAAATATTGTAAACGGTTGTGCTTCACATGGGATTACAGCGCATCATAGAAGAAGAGAAGGACCATTATTGTTGGAAGAGTTTAAGTACATTGTAATAAAAGCGTGTATTCTTCTGTCATGATAATATTAGCCTTTCATCTCTCTCGATGGGTCTATACGTACTTTACTCTCTCTCTCCAGCATAATAATAATGCGAGAGTATATTATGCAAGTCAGGCAACAATTTTTGATGAGTCTAATATGACAGCTAAAGCTAATAAAGTGAATACTCTAAAGTAGAAAATTCCACTATTGTGCGATACGACGACGATGCGGATGCTGCTGCCAAAATCCATTTTCTCTCTCTGGACGACGACGAGGCGGACGGATGGATGATGATGAAGATCATGCCAAAAATATATGTGTAATTTGAAAGGAGCTTCTTAGGTGGATTTATATGCGTGCATAAACGATAATATTATGAGAAATCAGCTAAGAAAATAAAGTTGTATTTCTAGAGGGAAATATTTTGCAGAAGATTTTTTATGGGAAAAGGAAGACAATCAAGGAAGCTTGGATGATGAGAGAGAAGAAGATTTTGTCTCTTGACTGCTTCCTTTTTAGTCCTCATCTAATAATATTAAATACAATAATATAATTTTCTAGAGAACCAAAACTTTCTCGCTTTATATGCTAAACGAAGTGCGCCAGGGAAGAAGAAGCCGTGGAGAGAAGGACAAGAGGGAAACATAAAGAAATGAAAACATTATTGGCCCTTGCAGTGCACTTGTTCTCTATACCTTTCTAAAAATGGGGGATCTCGTGACGAGAATAAATTATGTTCATTAATATATTATTATTCTTAGCAGTAGTGGTGGTAAGTAGTGCCGCATATAATTATCATTAGGTATACAGTGCAGGTACCACACTATATGCAAGGTGGCATGCCATAAATGCATTTACCGTCACAGTCAGAGAAGCATATAAATAGCCGGAGAGAGATATAGGTAGAAAATACAAAGATAAAATATAAATCAGTGTTTTGTGCTTTGGTAAGTATACCTGTTTCTATCCTTAAGAAAGTGTGATAAGATGATTTTTTATGTGAGCATATAAACTCTCAGAATGACTGAATATTATGTTCCAATAATATCACTGGCTGATCCACAAATAAAAATTGTCTATTTTCATATAAGTATATATTCCACCTTAACAGGTCGTTTGTTACCACATATTTCTCTGCTTGAACACAGACAAGTAGAATAAAAGCTGAGAGCTCACTTTAAAAAGGAATCTAATCAAATCGTCACCTTTTTTCTGAAGTCATCCTTTTTTCTTCAGATCGGTTTACCTCTTTGTTAAAA
>JAQIXW010002356.1:0-15770 GCA_034700685.1 Willowsia buskii | reverse complement strand
TCAGTAGACGCCGGGGCGCTTAATAAAGGGGGGCGCGTAATACCGCAGAGGCGTTTATATCAGATTTTACGGTATATGTATCTGAAAACCATATAATCAGTAAAGTCAGTCTGGCGTACGAATAGGTATTACCGGATACAAGCAGCATCAAATAATGCTATTTTAAATCCAGTACCGACATGTCTCTTTGTTATAAAAATCATAATAATATCAAATCAAAGTTGTCTTTCATTATTCATTCTTCACCCGTCTAAAGTTGGCACAAAAAGTCTGCTCTGACTCCAACTCCCTTCTGCATTACACATGGAATGAGAATATGTTTATGTTTATTACAGCAAAATGCATAGACATAAAACATACATACCTAAGCATATGCCAGAGCTTTGATTAACAGAAAATCTAATAAAAACTTTGAAATAATTAGCATGTGTATTCATTATCATTAGTTATTAGGTTTCCAATTGTATGTTTGGTTAATATTAGGACAATTTCATTTACAGTGCCGAATTAAGCATAGGTATATTGTTTTTAAAATACATATTTACTGGGGCCATTAAACTAATTGATGATAGCTTAATAACTTATCACTAAAACTTAGCTAAGAAAAGTAAACTATGCTACATATCACACCATGTGTGTATATCTATGTTGTATGTACAGCCATTACAGAATAATTCAAACATACTTCGGTTTGGTGTCACTACATGGATGGATAATGGATGCTTCAAAAAAACTTTAACTAAAACTGAACAAAATTTTACACTTTTTGTGAGAAGTATAAAGAATGTGTGGTTGTCTTTCTGTTGTACTGCATAATATTTGATATTCTTTGCTACACCCAAATTACATTCAATATTAACACCATGTAGGTTGTGTAAATTACGATGATGATAATGTGTTGACGCTGTTAGCCTTCACGTGATATTGACTTGAAAAGAAAAATGCAAGATACGGTTACATCGGACGCTCTGGCTGTTATCTGGTCAAATTAGATGACATAATATACGCTCTACTATATTTATATGCATTTGTACATTTGTTGTGGTTATTATAAATATTACTAGTGTGACCAGCTACACTAGATTCTAAAAACAACGCACGTTGCCATTAATTTTTAAGGAGATTCATATCGTGTATATAAGTTTTAGTAGGTAACTAAAACGTGCACCACAAATTGCACCTTTGTTTGCTGCCAAAATATCTCTTTGATGCACTGCATACTGCATTGAATTCAGTTCTGTCTGAGTTTTGAAATTCCAGTAGTAGCAAGTAGACGTAGCATTTTCATTACTGTTACCAGCCTGTCGACCATGTTCATATTATATGCTATGTTCCCCTGTCTCAGGGACTCACGAAGTAATAAAACTGGATATTCTATTCCATGTTTCTATCAAATAAAGCCATAAAATAAATGCAAGATAGTATCATATTATTGATATACAATCATGCCTGTTTCACCTGTATGCAGATTTGAATGTCAAAACTCGATTGCAATTTGAGGAGTCGGAGAAATCGACATCCAATAATATAAAAATTCAGGGTTGCATAATTTACCTGAGGATGGTCTGAGAAGAGATAAGATATGTTAGAGGTGTTTTTCTGTGTATGAAAGTACTAGTTGATTTTTTAATTCCATCATCCATCAAATCAAGAAAACTATTGAATCAATAACTGCGCAGGAACAAGTTACATTGAAAATATATGAAACGTAGATGCTAGAACGACTGTAAGTCTAGATCTTTACGACTAGATCTTTGCCTAATACAGATTAGTAGAAATTTAGTTCAGTTCAGTTTATTCAGTTAGAGCTACAGAGATAGACTTAAAATTAGACCACAGATTTCCTTCCTTTTTTCATTCATGTCAAATCTCATTCTGTGAAATCACTGAAATCTAAAATGGACAGGACAAGTCAATTGTACAGAGTAATATCTTTAAACACGCTTGAATTGAATGAGTGTAACAATGATGTATATTGATGTCATGTCGTATATTCTTTGTAATGTTGGACTCGCCTTTTGTTATCACTCCACAGGCTTTACCAAGGGTATAGATGTAGTGTCTAGTGAGCCAAACCTGCTTCAAAATTCTGGAAGCTCAGTCGATTCTTCTAGAATGTAGTTCTTTTCAAAATGTGTTTATACATTGCTGTGTATGACATATGAGTGGGATGGACAAGCCAAATGCGATGAAATTAATAGGCAAATGATTAATTCATGTAACACGTTGGCATCTTTGCAACATTGCAAAGACGTTTTTGCAGGTCAGGTAAGCAATTCATGTCTATGAAATGTTGATACTCCAAAACGTACTCGGAATTCTATGATTTCTGTCTGTATTTGACAACAAAATGGTAAACTATGATTATGATCGCAAATATCTTAACATCCATTCCCTACTGGAGTCCCTAACTGTAGTGGTAACAATGCATTGTGTGCAATCTAAAACATCAAATCAGAGTAACAATGAAAGTCCTGCATTGCATTGCCCTGGACTTGACTGACATATGCATTCCTCCACTCCTAACTTTTTTTTCTCGAAGAATGAACATGTGCGTGTGTACAGTGAATCAGTGATTCTTCACTAAAAGTACATGACTATTTTTATGATGACGACAATGAATGGTCTTCATTATCGTTCACAGCTACTAGCGACAACAGCACCAAACATCGCCATTTTGCCATCTCAAAAACTGACTTACCTTGCCTTCCTCCTCAGATACAAAGTAACAAGCAACTTTACCAGTTTTTGATTTGCTCCTTCACCTTCAGCATCAAAATAAGATTTTTTAGTTGGAGACGAGACGAGTTAAGTGGTTTTGATCTACGCTAGCAAAAAAGGTAATGCGTGTGTGGCATGGCATCTGGCATGGTTCATATTATGCCTACAAGCAAGCATTTTGCTCGTTTCCAATATCAAGATTACTCTAAGTAAACTATAATGAGCTATACAGACACATGGTATGGAAGCCTAGTATATTTAGAATAGTAAAATTTGTAAATTTTTATGACGCAAAGTGACCATCACATTGACTCTTTGAAGATCGCGAACTGGTACGTACGCATATTACCTTTATCAATATCACAAAGAGAAGCTGTCGAAGAGTCCCTGCCCTTCTTCATAGACCACTAAAAGCGTTGCAAACAATTTTCGCCAAAACCACGTACCTAATAATAGTCGTTTGTATGCATATTCATGCAAACAGACACTGAATATACTGGACTGTGGTTGCCTCTTCTTTCCATTACGATTATTATGAATCTGGTTGAATTGAAATTTTAATATATGAAAAAAAATATTGGAAAATTGTAATAAAAACTTGTACTTGTATTATGGCTATGCTTTAACATTAAAACAAAATAATGCCAGCATACAACCTTTTCTTACTTTTGCCAATAATTTTGCCAATTGCACTGTACATACTGGACAAGATTATGAGAAGCATAAGTTTTTGTCTCTGTCATTAGTGCTTTTGATACTCTGCTTATGTTTGCTTTACTACTGACATGGGTAACATGCTACTCATCATAAGTAACAATTACATATGCAGGAAAATAGCATGCCGCTTCCATTTTCATCATTTTCTTTGAGTGTTGCTTGGCCAAAAATCATGGAGAAGACAACGACAAAATATATGAGGCAGATCAAAAGCCACATAGGAGAATAAACAGCGTTGTTGTTTTAGAAAGATTCAATCATAAAATGACTAGTTTCCAGTGATGAATAAAAAGAAACCATACTGGACAGCTATAAAGCAATGTCTTTTGTTGAACCTAGCCTACAAAACCACTTTAAACAGAAAAGAAGCAACAACCTAGAGAGCATTTTGCGTTGTGTTCTGTTTTGCCTGATCTGTTACTATAATATGCTATTCTAAAAATAAATAGATAAAAATTTATTTATTTTTCTCCCCAACCTTCCTTAATGAATATATAACTGCAAGTATAAATTTCCAACATTATTTAAGTTGTCTTCTTCTGATGTTGTCGGCTGTCCTGTCCGATTACGTATTTTTATAGAAGAAAAGACTGGAAATTTTTCTCACGCACAGTAAACTTTTAATTGAACAGAACAATTATAAAAGTTGTTTGTGCATCAAATACGCTTTATGCATAACATTTCTGGTATCTGGAATACAAAGTACGTGTAACGTCACAGAAGACAGTACATGCAGAGTTCGTTGATTATACAAGTTTTAAAACAGAATCTATTTCTGTCTGCATAAACATTTTTCTGAAAAGTTCTAAAAAGTGAACTAGGTAAATTGAAAAACTAGTTTAAAGCAAATTTTGTTGATGAGATATTGATTCACCTTACTTCTCGTCAGAGTTACTTTTGAAGGTCATAAGTTTGTTCGCGTTTGACAGTTCTTACCCCATCGTTACTCTCTTTGAACACCTCTTGTGAGTGACTACTTGAGAAAACTTAAAACAGACGATCGACAAAGGTGCAACTGTGCAAAAGTGAAACTTGTAACATACTCAAGTTTATCCATCAGAACGGTGAAAGTTTAATTCGTGCTTGTAACGTTTGATCATATCATTCCAAACATGGCTACAGAAACGGCTACCGTTACTGTTACGAAAGAGAAGGGGTTTAGTATGCTCAGTTCCGAGTCTAAACAACGGCTCCATGAAAAGATCCAGCAGCCACCAGGCAGTTGGTTTGCACGTAAAGTGAGAACCATTTGGTACATGATATATGCAGTTCTAGTGATAATCTTCAAGCTCAAGGCGTTCCGTGAATTGTGCGCTCGACACCGAAAATATGATCCAATAAATGAACCGAGTATGTATACATAACATTTTACATTGTTGCTCTTTATTATGACTCATTAAGAAAAGTTAAGATTTTAAAATTTTGTATATTGACATTTATAAACAGGAAGACCTGGCGAAGTGGTTGTCATTACAGGAGGACCACGCGGTATTGCATATGAACTGGCAAAAAAGTTTCTGCAGCTTGACTTTGTTGTCATAATGGGTAAGGAAAACATACATACACTTACAAAAGCCTTGTGTTGAAACTTGAGTGAAATTATTGTTTCACTATAATGACCTGGATATTTTGAACATGAACAGGGTGTCGAGATGTCATATCCAGCCAAGCTAAGGTGACCAAAATGCGCGAGCAAGGTGTCATGAATGGAACCATTCATCTTCTTCCGTTGAATCTCAAATCTCTCGCATCAACAAAAGAATTCGCTGAAGGAGTTCTGAAGATTACCCAGCGTATTGACTTTTTGATCAACAACGGTATGCATAAAAACATGTACCATTGGTTCATATAAAAACTTGTGAAAAATGTTGAATGTAATTTCACACACTTTAATGAAAGCAATCATTGAAGTAATATTGCGATAACTCATGCATAAAATGTTCCGCAAGAAGAAAATATGATTGTTATGTGTGATGATAGTAATGTTCAAAGAATTATAGCCTTGCAATACAAAAAAAAACATAATTTGCTTTTGTGGTTTGGTTTTTGCACAGCGGGCATTATGATGACGCCTTATGAGTTGACTGAAGATGGATATGAAGCACAATTTCAATGCAATTATTTGGGCCATTTTCTTCTCACAATATTGTTGCTTCCTTGCATCAAGCAAACTTCCATGGAACGTGATGTTAGCTGCAGAATCATCAATACCTCTTCTGTATACCACCATGCAGGGTCACTGGATTTCGACAATTTGGAAACTCGGTAAGCTAATAATATTATAAGTACAAGGAAACTCTGAATATGGCAATGCCAAAATAGTGCACTTTACATACGTCTTCAAGGATTAAAGACATTTAATGGTCACAAATGCATTGATTGCTAATTAATTTGTTGCAGTGAGGTGTATGCCGCACCAAAGTGCTACTTCGACTCAAAATTATGCCAAGTCGTGTTTACGCAGCAGTTGGACAAGAGATTGCAACAGGAGAAGGCTAATGTCCATTCTTTTGCTGTGCATCCTGGAGCAATTCCAACGGAATTGTGGGCTGGAGCTGGATGCATGCATAAAATGTTCTCTTGCATCTTGAAACCCCTGTTGCCTGTAAGTGCCCAGCACAAAGCTTTTAGTAGAGGAATATAACATGATATGCTTACATTGAAAAACCTGGAGTAACTTTCATTTTTTAATTTTTATTTTTCCTTGTAGAGCGTTGAGGATGGAGCTGATGCTGTAATGTACGCTGCTCTCTCCAGCAAACTTGAAACGAAAGGAGGCTCATATTTGGAGGGATTACGACTTACTCAACCCAACTCGGAGGCGAATAATGTGTTCTTCCAGGAGCTTTTGTGGAGCAGATCTGAATTCTTTGTTCAAGCTTTGGTATAATCAAGGCCGACCAATGGATAAATTAATAGTAATTGATAGTGAAGCTATAAACTTCTTCCCATGCATAAAGAACACTACATTAAGAGAAATGAAGCAGATATAAGTATTATGGAGATGATTAACCTAAATAGCTAGGTATAATAGTCTTGAGATTCTCAGCATTAATTTTTATAGTGATGTTACTGTGTTGTTTATTATTAACGTTATCACTATAAGGTATTTTAATTTTGTTACTCTAAAGTATGCCATAGACCAGAGTTGATAGAACTTTTGATTAAAAACTAATGATTGAAATAAACTTTAAATTGTGCGTCAATCGAATTGACGTCAGAGTACAGAGGAGTGGATGCCGCATTTTACTGAAAAGATAAAAATACTCAAGAGGAAGTAAATACACTTATCATTTAGATGTAGAACTTTTTAGAAAGACTTATCTAAAGTTCATTTGACGACAAATGAAAACATTGACTGTATAACATGTAAATTAGAATAAATAGTAGAATTTGTATATACTAGTGCTAGTTTCTAAATATATGTATGTGCTATAAATAACTTGCGAGAAAATAAAATGCAGTGTTTGAAATATATAAAAAAGTATTTTTGATTGGCATATTTTATGACGTTGGAATTAACTAGGTCAGGTCATATCACAAACACAAACATGACATCTTTGACAGATGAAACTCATCATAGATGATGTAGTTTTTATACTAAAACCATATCGCAAATTATAATCCACCTGGAACTGTTTCGAGATCCTTCAAAACATGACAATGATGAACGTCATTACTGACGTACAACGAAGGATAAAGTTATTCGCGATCCCATAATAACTTTATCGTATTAATTTTTATTTGAAAATTGTTAATTACATCACTCAACAATAAACTAGTGCATGCAGCCGATGCGATGGATGACACATTCTTCATTGGTGTCTGCAAAAATCTTAATTAGCCCCAAAAATGTTTTCAACATTATATTCAAGCTCTTCTTCGGTCAAGATAACTCGTATGTTGCAAAAAAATATGCAATGCTAAAATTATAATTGGTTAATGTTGTATTTATTCATTTTTAGTAAACAAAAACTGCAGGTCCAATTCACAACACCACAGAGAATTGCTCTATACCAAACTTACTGTGACTCACTAGGAATCACTACATATACATATTTACATAGGAGATAAATAATAATAATAATCTTAACGTCAAATTTTGAGCTGACTCATCTCATTTATAATGCGTTCACCAAATGTCGCCACAGCACATTCATTGCTAGTTTTGATGTTAGATTTCCTACATGACAGATAGGTGCATATCTAATTTTCAAATTTGTGAAAGATTGAGTGACTAAATATTTAAATTAAAAATATATATTTTCCTTACACCAGAGATTTTTCAGAAAATATTTTATGTTTTGTCCTTTAAAGTTTATATACACGTATGTTTTTGTTGAGCCGCAATTCTACTGAAATAACATGCTATAAGCAGTAATATTATGTAGCTAACCTTTTTTACTATAATATTTATAAATTATTAACTTCCGGTCTTCCCAATATACATTATTGTCACGAACAAAATTTTTAAAGATTACCACATTAAATTAAAACATTCAATATTACAGAATATTACACTTTTTGGGACATGGAATTCTCACACACACACACACACACGGTGCTTTAGAGACATAATAGTTAGTAGAGACGGAGCAATGCGAGCATGTAATTTTTAGCACAAATATATGCCTGGATTTTTATTACATTTTTGAATAAAATTTGTTCCTTCGACAAAGTGCAAGATCGCTTGTTTGCAATCACAAGGCAAGGCTAATATCACAATTCAATGACCAGCACGAAATCAGATAGAAAGGCAAATTTCCATACTGCTGACCGTCAATTAAACACGAAATAGATTGAATGTCACGCAAAGTTCATATGTACGACAAATCATAATGTATAGTCCCAATTTCAGCATATCCACAGTTTCCTTCTCTTGAAGAAAAAATCAAAATTTAAGTTATAATACTGAAGGTTCGTTATATTCATAGTCTGCGTTTAAAAAACCCGAAGATCTAGGCTTTACTAACGAAGATATAATTTCCTAAAAACATCAAATGCATTCTCATAACATTTCTCAGCTAAACATATTGCTACAAACATGCGCACTACTCGTTATCAGTTGTTTGCTTTTAAAAATTATCGATGGACAAGATTGGCCAGTTATCGTGGATCCCTTTCCTGACCCAGATATTATTGGACCAGAACTCCCTCCAGCGACCCCCGATTGTACTCTCGCATGCCAGGCGAGGATTGATGGAGCCTTGAATTCAATTGGTATAAGTTTTAACTAATTGGCCATTTATAAGGCACACTGCAGGCATATAAGTCTATTTTTTTAAATACCACAGCATTGCTTCAACAACAATTGACGGATACGAACATCACTCTACTCAACAGGATTATCTATCTTGAAGCTGCTAACACGGGGGGAGGTACTGATCCCTTGCTGGTACAGCGCGTTTCTGACCTTGAAATTTATTTGCAAGCAAACGTAACAAACCTCATGAACAAGATAGACAGAGACATAGAATTACTTCGTATCCAAATAAGGGAGGAAATTGCAAAGGCTAAACAAGACTTGGAAATTAAAATCAACGCGATTCCAGTAGGCGGGGGAGGTGGGGGTGATGGAAAATCTATGGAAGTATATTTGAATTTAACGCAGAGAATTAACAACTTGGAGAATGGCAAGATACAAAGCCTTATTAATGATAACGGTTTGTGGAGACAAAACTTTAGAATTGTCAATTCTACTTTTGCGAAACTCAAGAAGAGTGCATTTAACAATAACGTTGTATTGACGGGATAAAAAATTGGACTGTGGATACAAAAGTTAATACTGTTTTGTTCTTTAAAATGATTTTATTTCTAATTTTTTATTAAGTTAATAAAAATTTGATGATAAAAAGATTAATCTTTTGAAGCTAAACACAAGGAAATTCTAAAATACAGATTCTGATAATAATTAATTATAGAATAGCATATTGTTCATAGAGTAAATTTCGGATTTGGTAATAGTCTTCAGAGATGCATCCTTCTACAGTTAACCTTCCAGTCTCTTGCTGCAAGATAATAAAGATGAAAATTTTATTTTTTAAACTATCTTACGATTATACAGTAATTAGTCAAAATAGCGCTAAAATAGACATATCAGTTTACCCTTCGTAAGGCAACAGTCCCATTTGAACACCATAATACACCTCCAGAAAATTCCGATGCAATACCATGCCTAGCAAGGACTTGTTTAAAATCCGAGAGTTTCAACTCATTCACAAATACTGTGGAATGTTGTGAGGTCTATAAAAACAAGAATATTTACATCAAACATTGTATGATTTCTTTAAATACTCAAACTTGTCTGCGCTCCAAAAACTTACGTCCATTTCCTCTAAAGGCCTTAGACTGGGGATAGCAGCATTCTCCTTGTCATCTATAAAATAAGCAAAATCTAATGGAGAGTTCGTTTTTTACAATAGAACAAACGTCTTATCTAGAAACACTGAAAATTAGTCTCTCACGGGAAATGTCTTCTACAGCAGGGTCACCTATCAGAAGGTCTGCTTCTAACCACGCCAACTCCGCGTCTCGACCTCGTCTCATGTCAAGTGTAGATACTAGAGAATCTTTCAGTTTAACCTGCAAATTCAAGTGTGCATTTTACGGCCAGAAGAGATAAAGAAAAGTTCTTGAAAAAATTAAAATACATACCTGATATATATGACTCTCCGTCGTCGCGTCGATGACTTCATTTAATTTTGGAATATAAACTACGCTCTCAGGAGAAAATCGAGTACAGATTTCCATTAAGGCATTTACACATTCCGTATTTCCGCGAGTAATGATCAGTCTTCGTGGTTTCATCTGTAATTCAGGTTACACATAAAATATAGCAAATTGTATACATACTACAGATAATAATATACAATATGGTATGGATATATTTTAAGTCGTACCGATTCTATAAGCTTTTGTATCGATTCTCCATCTGAGCGCCCCTCAAAGTCGATAAATATGATTGAACAATTTATGGAAATCTTCTGCTTGTAAGACGAGCATTTGGTTGGGATTTCTGAATCAACAGTACTAGTGATCCCTTTGCTAATTTTTTTACTCTCTTTAAATTCCAAATCATAATCATAGTTTGCTTCTGTAATGATGAAATCCTCAGGTCTAAACACAAATAATAATAAAATTGAACACGACCCCAAACAAAAATGGTAGCATAATTTGATTACTTGATTATAAAGCACCTTATAAATTCTCCGTATTCATCAGAACGAATTTTCTCCTCAAATACCGGATACACAGGGTATTTACTACGAGCGGTTTTAAAAAGCCCCGTGTCGATCTTAGTTTCCATTCCAGGTTTGATGAATAAGTCATGACTAATACGATTCCCGCGGAAAATTCCTGTTATCTTGATTTCTGAGTCGGAGTCATCCGAGTCATCTGAATCGATGACTGCTTCCCTATTTTGGAAAATACGTTACAACATTTTAGAAAGTTTAAAATCATCATGTAAACTCAGTCATGGAAAGTATTTCATTTACCTCTTCTCTTTCTTCACTCTGTACTCTTTCTCTCTTTGCTGGCGATAATAGTCTTCCAATTCTCGATCTTCTAGTTGGATGCGTTGTCGAATTTCTACCTCAACGGTGGCAGGCTTAGGGTCCACTAATACTTGTGATGCTAACGTCCCTTCTGCTGGTCTGGTGGTAAGTATTACACAGTTTTTTTTATCCTGACACCACTGGATAAACAATTCTCTAGATGGTCCATATTCTAAATCCTGGCCACTGGCCAATACAACCTGATAACGACAAATATAAAAATAATTGGGGCACGGTGACACAAAATGTATTTGACTAATTGCTGCATTAAAAAAACTGACCTTTGGGGAAGAGATTCTACCGCATTCTCCTAAGGTATGACAAATTTGAAGATGTTTAAACTGGAATGGATTGCTTCTCGCACCTTCAAAACTTCGCATCAGTTTTTCGCTCATCCATTCAATCTACATGAATAAAGTACATAGGTATTTGCATAGTTTTAACCAATTTAACAAAAATATAAAGCAAAGCATCGTAGCGAATAAATGTTTAGATACCTGAGATTTGGCAAACTCTAAAACGTTGTAAGCAACACTATTGACTAAAGCCAACGAATAAGGAGATAATCCAGAATCTTTGGTCCTCCAAAGTTGGTCCAGCATGTGTGCCAGCTCTAAGACGCGACCTGCGGTGTCAACAGCAATGAGAACATTGCCTCCATTTCTTAGCGTGTGGAGTATCATTGCAAGTAATTGCTCATCCCTTTCCCTCCTCCTAGGTTGAATGTAGTTTGCATTGTAAGCATCAGTGATGAACAAACTGGGTCTCTGAATTTTATCCAGTTCGCAGCCATTTAAATGTCGTTCCTTTTTATGATTAAAATCCACTGCATAGTAAATATCTTCTTCGCCAATTTTCACTATTTTCCAAATTGTACCACCAATCATGTGCCCAGCCAGCAGAGGTGTAATTGTCAGGCCATATCCCTTCCCTGGAAATTTAAATAAAAAATTGGTTCTGATTACAATCAAGCGCTCCAAGCTGAGTTACAATAAATCTTTCAGGTAAAATTTGTACCGTACCAGATAGGTTTACACTCTGATTATATTTCAACTGTTGTACTTGATCAAATGCAGAATCGACATCATCCAAATTGTACAAGTCAAAGTCTTGAGTTGCGTGCTTCGAAATGTAATAGTCGTACAGAAACATTTGTCCCATTTTGTGCACAGGAATTGTCGCGTAAATAGGACATGAGAGATCCAACCTTCCAACTAGAAATGGTAGCGCGCCAATATGATCCAAGTCTGGATACGATAACAGCACAGCGTCAATTCTAGGTGCTTGTCTAAAACCAACAGTCAAATAGAGAAAAAGATTAAGTCAATTTGTTCCTCAATATTAACTTTTGTAATTATAACTTGAATTGATTTAATTAATTTGGAGTTACTTCTTCAATTCCTCTAGGTACACTTCATCACAGCGATCTGACCATCCACAGTCCAAAAGTATCCGAAATTCATCCACCTGCATAATATAACATGGAGGCGTTTCCACTCCACCACCACCAGATAAGGTGAAAAATTTGATAATAGAAGTCATCTCCTTTCTTCTTGGCAGTGACCGGCAAAACTTTCAACTCCAATTCAACACCTTACTTCGCCGGTGCAACAACAGACAACAAATCGTTAAATAATTAAAACGTTACAACCTTTCCATTATTTCCATAAACTGCAACCAGTGTATGAGCCTTCTAACAATAACTATACATGTAGCCCAATAATTAAACTAGTCACTTTTCGGACTTTCAAACTTCCAATAAACACAAATAAACAAGCATTTTTTGTGTTTTGAACTTGTCGATGATGCATAAACGATTCAGCTGCTGTTTGTTTTATTTCCAAGATTTTGTGCTCTCTGATGTGAACCACTTCGCCCCACACCGCACAGCGTTCCTTCAACTCCACTTTACTTGGCTGACAGAGAAAGGGACACGACGATAAACAAGAAGGGTTGTTGCATTTACGGTATTCACAGATGTTGATATTTCTCAAGACGTGTCACGCGTGAATGTTGACACTAAACCTTACAACCACCATATGATTCTAGTAAATAATTAAATTTTCAACGTTGATAATTAGTCTAATTTGCTGAACAAGTTGGGTTTGCAGTTTTAAAAAGTATTTGAATGAATATTTGAACCTGACCTGGGCAATATTTGAGACTGAATTAAATTGCTGAAGTGTAGACTCATAAGTAGTGTCAAACATCAAATTAAAAACCTCAGCACCTCAGTTAATTTCGTTAGCATTTCGCTAACATACCGATTGCATAGCCGAGCCAGATACATCTTACGCTTAACAATGGTTTGCTTAGATAACGATTCGGTAAGTTGAAATTTAAGTTTCCCTTGTTATATTGGCCATACATAATGAAAACTAGACATCGGATGCATTTCGAGTGGAAAATAGTAAGATTGTTTTTATTTAACTTCAGTTTCTAAATGAGCTTGTACGGATGTTCAGCCAATCGAAAGTAAAAGGAAGTGGCACGGTTTATGTGACAATGAAGAAATGTAAGACAAAGAGAACTTCAAATTTGCTTTTTATATACATTCATATTAATTAAATTCATTTTTTGTTTATAGTTGACGGGACAAAGAGAACATCTAATCCTGGCACCACAGTGGCCAAAACCAGTGGATCTGACAAAAAGAAGAAATCACAGAAAGCCTCTGTTGATGAGCCTGCTCCTGATCACGCCTGTTTAATTCGTGCTAAACTCCAAAATCGCAAGATTACCACATTGGTGGCAGCTAAAGATGTTAATAAATTTCAAATCGCATATTGTAGTGTGCTAAGAGGAAACATGGATGCTTTGAAAAAGACCAAAAAGAACAAAAGCAAATCGGTGAAAGCGACTTCATAAAATAAATCAACTTTACTCAAAAAATTCTACATTACATTGCACACACGCTTTTGTCTCTGTGTCTCCGAATTTTTTACATATATATTTTTTGTCGCATTTTCAATATAACGTTACATATTACACCTACATTACATAATTTATCAAAGATGTAGAATTTCACTATTCTAAAAGTTGTAATATTGCAATTTAGCACTCACAACTGTAATGTTAAATGTGAGATTCAGCCATTCATCAAAAACATTTCTGTGTTCCAAAAACAATGAAAATTCCGACAGCATTGTACATTATTGTATTATAAAAAGGCTATAATCAATCATAGATGCCACAAAAACAATAGAAATATATCGAAAGTAGTATTAAATTCAATCGATAAATGGTTTAATTGTAACTATTTTCCAAGTTAGGTTTATTTGTGTTATTCAAAGTAAATTCTTTTACTTATTTTTTACAAAAATTCGAAATGAGATCATTAATATTTTATGTTCAGTTGATTGGTATAGTGTTTACCAATATAAGTATGTATACCTACATTCGAGAATCAATAAAGTTTAAGAAATAAAATACAACATTATGGAGATGTTATGCTTCAAAGTTTTGTGAATTTACATTTTTACTACCCCTTTGACAACGTAAAAATCATAGGCTATCAAATTGTTTTTTATTATTGACCACCAACTATTATTTGCTAATATTCAAGCTAACATTCATACTAAAATTATAGTTCAACTTAACAAGGAAATTTTACTTTTACATAATACACATATCATACAATATGACAAAATGATATTGACTTACTAAACTAATTCACTAATGACATGGTAAGTCATTTTTATGAGTGCGCATATTTGGGCTGGAACTAATGACGGAATGGATTGTTGGCTGCCATGTATTGCCTGGCGAAATAGGGACACGTAGTTGTCCACTCGGTGTCCATTTGTGCATCTGATAAAATGCATTTGTTTGCGCATTTCACGAGGGCTTCCTCCTAGTTAAAAAGACAATCAAATAATGAGGATAGTTGTCAGATTTTTATCATTTGGCCAAACAAATAGATACGAATAATGTTTCAATATAGTATAAGGGGCGAAGTGAGACTCACCTTAAAGCAGCGATCGCATGCAAAAATGCAATTATCAATAGGATGCAACTGTATTTCGTACTGAGAAGCTAAATCCTGTGGACTGCTCCATTGTTGATTGATTGTTGGTTTCGCTGAAATCGTACCAACAACGCAGACGAGCGTCATGGTGGAAGCCAGGAGGAAAAATGCAGCTTTTCCTGTTTGGGGCAAAGTAAGACATTTTAAAAAATCATTAAAATCAGTTTTATTCATTGTAAAATAACTTACCGGAATCCATTTCGAAAATTTTATGTTTTGATACAAATATCAGGTAATGAGCAAGTGAAATGATGTATGAAAAATTTAAAATTGTGTGATATTGGAAAATATGGAAAACGTAGAGTAAAAAGAAGGAGAGGTGAAAGTTGTATTGGAAGGGAAAGTGTCCTTTCACTGGAGAGCTTTTTCGTCGCGCTTGTAGACTCTAGAGCTTCCTGAAGAAGAATGCAAAGCAGTAAATGGGATCAACCCTTCTTTATTCGGTTTCTCCTCCGCATTTTTCCAGCCCATGCAGTAGAGATGGGATGGTAAACCGTTTTGCCATTGCCATTTTGCTTATGCTATTCTTTGGGTGAATATGAGAATGCATACCTGTAGCTGTTAGATTAAAGATAAAAGTAATGACGTGAAAAGAAACTTCCTTTCCTGTTATTATTGGGATGAACTGAATCCTGAAGACCCTCTGCATAAGAGGAAAAAAAAACGTCCTTCGTTTTAAACCATAAATTTATATTCAATGGAAATATGTAAACGCAACAGTAGCAAAGGTTGATACTTTACTTCGTCGT
>JAQIXW010002355.1:0-15775 GCA_034700685.1 Willowsia buskii | reverse complement strand
ATTAAGGGTTTCTGGTTTCGGGATTAGTGATTGTGATTAAATGTGAAAAATCTGAAGTGGGATTGGTGATTAAGTGACTAAATTAATCACCAATCCCGGATTGAGGATTGGTGATTCTAATCCGTGATTAGACAAGCCTGGCTGTGTGACACATGTTGAGACGACACAAAATGGCATAGCCAAATATAGTGGTATGAGAAAATAAATATATTGCATAAAAATGATGTTTCGAGAAAAACGATAAAAAAAGATCTATCTTTGTCCCAAGTTTCCCCGTTACGTGCTTGCATACACACTCGCAAATTATACGATAAAGCCATACAACATTATCGAACAGAGCCGATTCAGCGGTTAAGTGAGATAGCATTCTTTGGAAAATGCATGCCAAACAGTTTCCTTCCTCCGTGATACAGTACAATGGAGCTACATAATAAGCAAACTACTACTAAATTGCTTCATGCATATTTTACGTAGCAGGAAACTGTCAAAAGAATGAAGATATACTGTATATTAAAAAGGCATCGTGAATTCAAAAGCAATTTTTAGTCGATATCAGGCAAGGCTATATGGTTGCAAAAGTGATTCTTCTCTTATCAGGAATAACCGAGTATGAATTTCTAAGCATTCTCCAGCATTTTCATGCCACCAAGTGAACGAAAAGTAGCACGAACGAAATGACGCTGAGTAGGCAAGACGAAATGGAGAACTGATACTGATGGAATGATTGCGATTATTTTGATGGCTGCACAAACAACAAGAGAAATGTTCTGTTGAACTTTTACTTCCGGTACATGTGAAACAACGCACACTAACTCATGCAAGTTTTCATGCTCTTCTACCATCTACCTTTAATTTTGTGCTAGTCGAAATCTCAAAATAAATACATTGCTAAGTGTTCTCTAATAATTCAAGCTGAAAGTTAGGTATACATACTAACAGAAATATAAAAAGGATTTTATGAAAAGTTCGTCGTTAAAGGCGGAGTTCTCGAGCTTCTCCATTTTTCTTTGAATTTTGTAATACCTTCTTTTGCTTTCATCGTATTTTGCTCATTCACTGTTCATTGCCAACTGCTCATACTTTACTCATGCACAGTTGATATTCTCATAATCAGCAGGAAGTTTCTGGAGAAAATAGATACCCATCCATGGCTTGAGTGAATCCATGCTTTCGTAATTCCAACTTAGATTGCTAATTGTATTGGTTGCAATTACGTCCACGATGATGTCTTCTTCTGGAGTGCTTAAGCACTTTTTGATGAAATGATGTATACAACGAACAACGGAACAACCGACATAAGATGTCTTATTCTTTGTACTCTATAGAGAATTGTTTGAAAGGTTTTAGGTTTTTTATAAAGTGTTTCCTGGAAAAGCGTACATATTGCAAATTATGGTGCGTCACTAGTAGAATTTTAGTCAATTTTATTGAATTTTCATTAATTTCACGTTGGCTTTAGAAATAATTTAAGTGGTTAGTTCTATTTGATGTTTAAGTTTGATTATGACTTTCATCGCATCGTGAAACTATGAATACAAAATATTATTGAGCATCAAAGAAATTGAGCACGGGTGGATTGATAGTATAGTCGTGGAAAGATGATAAAAGGGCTGTTGGTTTTACTTCAATTATTGCCTCCTTCGGCGGTAAACCTTCATTTGAATTTTTTATGGTTTACAACTCCTCTGACTTGGTAAAAAGCAAATAAGCTCATGCTCCATCTTCATTGCCAAAGGGTTATACTATGTGTGTGTACAATGTACAACACTAGAGTATGCTCCCACTGAGATGTTTCATTATTTTCCTGGAAAAGTTTACCGCAGCTCTTTGAAGGAATTTGTCAAGTGACTCGTAAGGGATTTGCATACAAAGTAATGAAACAACGTGAAATGAAAAGGAACAAATCGTTGATTCATACTCATAACAAGCTGAAAATTCCATGTACAATGTAGTAGGTAAGAATGTTTGGTTTGCTAGTACGCTATACTATACATGCCCTGATGTAACCGATTTCACAACTGTGCGTGTGCTTTCACTGAAAATTACACAATATTTTGCATTCTGCAAAGAAAACTAGGGGAGAATGATAAAGATCCAGAGTACGTGCCAAAATCTTAAATATGGTTAAAGAACAGCTTTGTATTTACAGTTTACACACTCCCACACGTTTTTTGCATGCATGGGCACATGGCAAGCATTAAATAGTATTAAATAGTCGATTACAAAAGGACGCGAGAACTTTTCGTTCATGGTTGAAAGAGAACACAGAAACTGGAGATAGATGTGAAGAAGGAGATGGAATGGAAATAATAAAAACACATGGAATGGGAATTACCACAAAACATTAGTTTTAATGAGAGGAACAATCACTTCATATAGCAGTGATACTCGTAATACTACATAATATCCTGAAGAAAAACAAAAGGGCTACCCAGAAGTAGCTAAACATTATCCAACAATGCGTAATTTACAGTTCTCTCCAATTTCAGAGCAAGTATATAGTTTATACTTGTGCCATGCTTTTCTCTATAAGACTTTTCTATAAAAAGAATGTAGAAAATAATAACCACTGAAATGAAAGAAAAGCGGAAGTTGTGTAGTAGTTGTAATGAATGTGTGTTTGACTAGTAAGCTTCTCTTGTAGTTTCTAACTTTTCTCCGGTCATTTTATAATAATGCATACTTTCATTGTGCAATACTAATACTACTAGAGTATCTGCAAACGTCCAAGCAAACTAGTAAGAACGCCATAGCACTTTCATTGTCTCCTATGGTCTCTGGTGCTGTTTTAAGACGAAATATTTTGCTTGCCTGGCTCCTTTGTCCGCATTATTTCCACAGCAAAATACAATGAGTCGATTGCTTGCGTATGAAAAGTTCCCTTCTTTTCTCCTTCAAACTTTGGAGAAGTAGAAGAAAGAATAATAGGAAAAATGAGTGTGGAATGTAAGATATCAGGAAGGAATTATTATTATATCATACATGCATACACATGACACGGGGTATTATGGGAACGCTGCTGACACACACGTAGAGAGACACAAAAATTCTCTAGTATTTACACTAAATTACCTATATACTATAGATTTAATGCCATTACTCACAGTGGAGAGAAAGAGAGAGAGAGAGCAAAGATATATGATATAGTTTAAAAGAGAAAATCTGGTAGTAATAACACACCGCGCTTCGTGTAATACTATCTTGGTGTTCTTTACTTTTGCTTTATATTTATAAGACAGAGCATTGTATTGCAATGGAGAACAGACAAGATTACTTGTGTCATAATGGAATCTGATGGGCTGGCAGTTGTGCTAATAGAAAATGTTATAATAATAGAGGCATAAGCGAGTGAGAGAAAGAAAGTCATTTGGATATCCTATGTATCCTCAGCGGAACACTGACACTGAACAGCCCTATTATTCTCTCTAGTAATCTATAGGATTTTCTTTTATGATTACTTTCACGATGGGATGGCTAAAAATAAAATAATACAACTAACTAAGTAAGCATTGTAGGAAAGAGGAGAAACTACCAGTGGTAATGTGCAATCTGCTAGTGATTTCAATCAGACCGTTTTCTAGACAAGTTGCTATATAGCGAAGTAATCATCCCATTCATTGTGTGAGTTGGAAAATGAAAGGAAAAGGGCATTCTTGATTATAGTGATGATAATGATGATGGCGTAAGGCAAAGCGTTATTACAAAAAAGGAAGACGATTTTTGTAGGGCTATTTGCTAAGCATTACATTATTTTGGTGTAGTCCGGGTCTCTTCATTTCAGAGAATGTTTTTGTGTGCGAGAAGTTTTGGAATTGTAGTTGTATTGTTATTACTGCTAAGTTCTGAAACTTTTTGTTGTGGAAAGAAAACGAAGAATTTCGTCTGTAGCAATTGTGACTCAATCTTTCTTTAAACATTTTAGTAATAGTGAAACATTAGAAATTCATAAAAAATTCCTAGAAATACAGCTTTGCCTACTTATGCGCTAGGTAATAATGTGAATTTTTAGAGGCAATGGAAATGAGGAGAATACTCATGAGACTACGGCAGAAATTAGAAGGTACATATTCTTGATACTGGTTGATGCACAGAGTTAGGTCGTGAAGCTCCATTACCCAAACAATAAACTGCACGAAGGTATATTTATATGGCAAGCCTGTAAAATGCTAATACAAAAGAAAGAAAATTTCATCCAAGGTAGTTAGGCATTAGGTAACAATAAGCTGTTCAATGGGAAGAAATAAGATAATTTGCCTGTTTTGCCGTTTATTTTTTATAATGCAGAATTTTAAATGTAAAAATGGATGGCACAATTTGTATTATAATCATAAAAGTAAAATGAGATGAAACTGTATGGAACAGTTAGTTATACAGTATCACCCAGTGCCCCAAATCCCTTCATAACAAATGTGGGTAACATAAGACATAATGATATATTATTATGTAACTTAATTTTATGTGTTGGTGGTATTTACAATACACAATTTAGCTGGATAACGGTTGCCTTCAGTCTTCAAGCACATTAGTTTAAAGACTATTTCCATATTTTTTCAATCTGTATTTGAACCTTTTATAGCTGAAAGCGTTGATTTGTATGATAAGATCTGAAATGATGATGATACAATTAAGATGGCTCCATCCCATATGAAAGAAAATTATTTTCTTTAAAACATTTAAAATTATTGTATTCCAACATGCAAGATGCAAGACAAAAAATGTATGAATCATAACTACAAGAGGTAGATAACATAGTATGTGGTATGCATTTTATATACCCAAGCTCACTTCTTGAAATCACAAAGAGAAGAGTATATGTAAGGATATTTGAACATTGTGTACAACTCGTACTTTCAAGAATGAGTAGAAATAAACTATCACATAAAATGACGTACATGAGAACTGAAAACATTTTTGACGAACGTATGGAGTGAAGTTCATGACTGCATATATTAACCATCAACATGCAGACAATGTTTAAGTGTACAATTTAGAATATCTCTGGAAATGTGCCTTTCCTTCTCGTAAAAATGTATGATATTGTAAAATTACTATGCACACCTCATGTTCTGTGTAAGGCTAAAAACCTTTCAAAGAACATGCTCATTACAAGGTAATGATTTACATGTATATCACAGTGTAATGATGGGTGTAATGTAACAAAATAAAGATGTTTTTTCGTCGCTCCAGAAAAATAAAGATACATTACTTTGCGTTGTTGTATATTTGTGCGTATATTGTTTATCTACCCATTTGGAGGCAAAAATAAAACAACGTAATAAAAATACAAGATATATAATCATAATCATCATAACTTACTATTTTATAGTAAGTGCAATCAGTCACACCATGCAGCAATTCAGGCTCATTTAACTCATGCAATATTATCATGATCAATAATATTCTTTGAAAATTCTAGTGTAACTGTAGAAGTTATTAGAAACTGATCGATCACGCTAAGAAAAAGCTCAGTTTTTGTTCTATGCAAAAGTTTATATCTTAACCATCATCGATTTTGAAATATTTTCAATTATATTTTATACTACGACATGTTCTTTATCTTTCTCTGTAAGAACATTTTCTTCCTATACATATTCATCTATCATCTATATTAGTTCAAGAACCTTTTTACTATCTATCTTTGTCCATATTTTTACACCCATTTTTGTCCATCAGTTTTAACCTTTAACGTTTCCTTACACTCTAAAATTAACTCATTTTTATTTTTGTTCATTTCTTGCTGATGATAATGCAATGAATAAATCAGAAATTAAATGCATCACAACAGAACTATTTGTGCTGAAAAAACAGTATACCCATCTCATTCATATTTATTTTAATGAAAAGTCAATGAACATTTCTATCTTCATACTTATATTTTTGCGCATTACCTGCACCCAGCATGAGTGTAATCTTTTAGTTATAAACTTAAAAAGACAACATGCATAAGTGACCATATTGTATAAAACTTACAGGTTACTTGTAGTACAAACTACACATGGTGGTATATGATGAAATGGAAATCTCCCTTATTATTTATTCCGTAACTCTCTGTGATTTAGTGGACACTGCAATTTTGCAGCCTACGCCATTTGCTCTTTTCCCCCTAAATATTCAACAGTTTTTTATTCAAAACAGACCGAATTTGATGATGACAACGTGATGCACTGCATTTACATATGGTGCTATATAGTGCTCATAAAGACTATTGCATACAAGTCGTTTTATTTGAAAGAGGCATGTTCATCTTCATCTCACAGGCGACATGATATTTACCTAAATAACCGCATGTTGGGCTACATGCATCCATTGAATCCGCTCATTTAGTATTCATAATGAAATGCTGTTTGTTTGCATCTCATTATCATAATACCTGGTTTGTGTTTGTGCCTAGTGTTTTACAAGCAATCAGGAGACCATAATCTCACGATTTCTTTCATGGGAAAAAGTAAAGTGCAAAGCAAGCACGTCTTTTGTGTTTGTTTATTTTGTAGGTCACTCATAATGACGGCTACTAACCTTTAGCCTCCATGAAGATAAAAGATTCTATTTTGTGTGTTGAGTTGTCTTTTTGTTAGTTTTTCCAAAAGGGTAATGTCGTAAAACGACAAAACTTTTTATCCATTCTCAACCTGCATTTAATCAAACCTGTTTTAGGCTCAATACGGTACATTAGCTATTTGCAAATAAATTGCAGAGGTGTAGGCGTGATGTTTCATCAAGTTTATAGGAAGCAGATTAAGATTAACAAATGTATGTACAGTGTAATAATGTACGTACAGCATATTATGCATGAAAACTAAGGACAATAATGAAAACTTATTTGTATCTCAAATCTCAGACCGCTCAGACAGCCCAAGTATCAAAATCAAAATCTAAGCTAATTTCTCTACCTGAGAGCATACAGAAAGAGATTAAAAGATAGACTGTGAGATCTGTGAAGGATTTCGATTTAAATGAAAATCGTCCATGTGTGAGTGAATATTGAACGAGGTAACTCCCTCCTTTCTAGTTTACACTTTCATTTCATCTTTAGGATTTCCAATGTTCTTCCTCCCCTCTTCTTCCCTTCTTTCAATCACACACTTGACTGAATTAAATGTTCATTTAGAACAACTTAACACTTGTGAGATTGAAATCAACTCGACTTGATGATTACACAGTGATGATGAAGAAATCTGCTGCAGCATCTTTTGTTGTAGAGTCAAACAGGAACGGTATACCTTTATATTTATTTTGGATGCAATATGCAATGTAAAAGTTACATATGAGTAGTAGAGTCTATGTACTCTATGTCATGGTTTGGTAAAAGGAACAGTCGAATTTGCTTGTACTCTCTTCTATCACTTGCTATAATCATTCGATCCCATCCAATTTTATTTCCTTCTTGCCGAATGGATCTGCAATAAGGGAGCAATCTTTTTTTATTCCTCCAAAGGCACGGTATCTAATGCCCATAATACTTCACCGTACTCTAACTACCACTCTATGAAATTCGATTTAGTCAATCACGAAGGAAGGGATTTTTTTTCGTCAAGTTTGCTAAATCTTCAGCAGATACTCTCAAGTAGAATTGACATTTGGACTTGTATTAATAATATGCATATGCTTGCATACATCCATTCAACATATTATATAGGTACATGCCGAATGTCTACTGCTGTTAAGGAATCTGAGAAAAGAGCAGTAGCCAAAGATGGGGGCATAAGGAAACTGTCAGAGCTTCCTTATATACGCTCAACTATGTACTTCAGAGATAGAGTAAGATAATATTGGAAGATGGCCTTTCGATAGACATCACTTTTACAGAAGAGCAGAGAAAACTTGAGTAAAGCACTTTTTCCATTCCGTTTTCCGAATTATGGTAGCAACATTTTTTCAATGATAGTGGGAGTTCGAGGATGGGAGGGATGCCTACGCTGCAAACTTATGCTTTAGCTCACGCAAGTTTCTATTACAGTACAGTATGATATATCTAGGTACTCGTAGATTTTGCACCCTTTCTACCGACAAAAAAGTTGGAATATTTCCTCGCAGATTTGGAGACATATGAGTATATCTGATTATTGGTCTAAACATAGTGCAGTGGTATCCTGAATTTATGTAACTTACAAAACTTGGAATGACAGTTTTTGCACTTTGTACGACAAAGGAGAAACTACTTTTGTCACTCAAAAATATGATATCTGAGAAGTATAAGAATCTAGATTTACGAAATCTATCCAACAGGTCTGACTTTCAACTTTGGCAAGTGGTGGGGTAGATACAGATATGTAATAACATGTCCTTTTTATTCGAACCATTTGCTATTTCAATTTTCTAGATTGTATGTATTTATGCCTGTGGCTTTAACCAAATAACATACTTCAGAAAGACAGCGTAAGTGAGACCAGAATGCTGATGTTTGGTTCCCTGAATGGAGAAAACTGCGATGAGTAAGTCTAGGGAATTAAGCAAGAACAAACAATTTTAGAATGTGCAAGCCCAGGCGAATGTCGGCTTTCAATAACATGTCTTCAATGGAGAATTGGAGAAACCTTTTGCATTCACACTACGTGCTCACTGTTGTAGTTGTATGCGGCAGCTTGGTGTAATAATCTACATCTGCTTCTTTGTTGTCAGTTGGTATTCGGTTATTTGGTATCATTTGTTGGTTGTTCGATGTGAAATTCTAGATTTGAATCGTACAAATATACACAAGGCTACATATATTCAAAATGGCTTTTGTGAAGAACATAAACTCTCATTTTTTAGTAGATCTGCGACATGATTTTGTTATAAATATACTAGACTAAAGGAAAAGCAAATTACATGCGTGAATTGATTTGAGTAAAACTCAAGATACACCTATATGTGACAGCATGTTTTCCAAATGCATACATATAGAAAAGTAATGCTACATATATCTACATTTGATCTGTAACGCAGGTACCTAATCTTAGTAAGTTGAAAGCCTGTGTACCCTTTGATTTACACAATAAATGTTGACATATGGATGAAAAGAATGTAAACTGAGCAGAACATTTTGTTTTTATTTGTCCGCACCAGTAACAATGTATTTTTCGATGTACATAATGTGACTTGTCATTGAATGAGAAAGAACGTCATTTTGTATTCGTATCCCTTTCGTGGTATGCTCAATACTTGCTATCAAACCATCTCTCTGAGAAAATATTTTGAGCTTGGCCACAAGCCATATTTGAATTTTATCATCAGACCCCTTCAGATTGAATCTAGAGAAGCGCTCCTGAAACAGTTGTGTATAATGTCAAAATTTGTTATCAGATTCTATCAAAGTATCTCATATCGACAGTATTGTCTGCATTCAAGTGAGACTCCGGTGGAGTTGTTTGCATATTACCATTACCTGATATCAGTGATGGAGATTTGAGTAGTTGTTAATCAAAATAATGGTGGTGGACTCAGTTTCCCTTTTGGTTCAGAATGACACGACGATGACAATTTAAATTGTCGTCAGTAACATAACATCATAAAGTTGTATCTTGTTTCGGTAGTCGGTACGCAGTAGTTTCTGCTTAATGACAGTTACAACGGAAGAGGATGCATCACATCCTGATTTTCCCTCTGAGTTATGCTACTCCTTACATCTCAATATTACAACCCTTTCGGTACTAGTACTTTTATAATGTGTTAGCAAAAGCAAATATTGTGGTATTATTATTTTGGATGCTGGCTATTGTTTTATGACTGCGATTGGAATTTTTGTCATCTATACATATTTACCTGCGCAGACACAACACACGACGTGAGCTCTCTGTCACATCATCATATCGTTTTTGTTGTGTCATTGTAACTGAATATACTCAGCTTTTTGTTTGATATAAACATGTCGCTTTGTTCTAGAGAATGTCTAAGTTAATCTTTAATGTTTGTCAGGAAGCATGGATATGTATTTCGTCTCTATTTCACAACAACAGGGGAAACACTCACATTCACATGTATGGAATACTTTTGTTCCTCTTGAATGCGTCAAGTCATTATGTAGTATATAGTGTATAACATTACACGATTTTATTTCGAGAATATAAATAGTAATTTGATAACAAAGTAAACCTTTGGTAATTTATATTCAGCAAAGTGATGAAGTGAAAGTAAAACCGACCTGAAGGTAATATAATACATATTATACCATATACCGATGCTTTATTTCTATAAAAAATCAATGAGGTTGACTAGTTTGGAGTTATTTCATCGACAGATATGCAAAGCGACATAGCGTTCAACAAAGTCTTGCATGAATTAGCAAAGCTTCGATTCGAATATTATTGCGGATCAGAATAGTCTGACCTGTGCATGAAACTAAACTAATGCATCCAGGTTAAATTTTAAAATAGCTTGATTTCCTATTTCATCTATAGTTGATTCAGAATAACGATTTTACTAAAACTTGGGCGGAATAAAATCGTAGCGGTAAATAGCTGGCGGTGATGGTGAGAATGTGTTTTGCTCTAATGGTGTAATACTTTTCACTTTCAAAGCCGTATTGTACATACCTAAACAGACAGTTCATTGTGTACACTTTTGCACATTTACTTCATTTGGGGTAATGTGTCTCCGGTATGGATTTAATGGAAGACAGTAGATTAGAACCGTAGGTTCAAGTGAAAGCTGTAAAGAATGTAATTGTTATTTTCTATTTTGGTCGCTTATTCGGATGGTTAGATTCGTTGCATGCCACATTTTCTCTTAAACAGTTCCGCCATTTTGGGTCTTAAATGTACACTGCGGAAAAACTTTCTTCTTATTTTTTATGCTATTTCCAAGCATTATTTACACATACGTCTCATCTTATTACTTTTTCCCTTTTTACTTCCATTAATTCCAACCCATTTCATTTCACGGACTCCCACACTTTTGTGTATTTACTTTGGCTTTACTTTTCTTGGAAATAAAACATCTCTCTGATAAAAGAACGGAACACGCTAACCCCAATCTTTATATTTATATCACGTTACAATTTGGTGCATTAGAGGTACGAAATTCTATGGCACATGGTAAAATTCTTACTTCGTAGTGTGGGGTAAAATAAAGCCATGCGGAAAAGTAGCCATAAAAACTTGTGAAGAATTTCATGTAGTGACAGTGAGCAGCGCAAAACAATCAAACAGACAAAAAGGAGCTTGCATATATAGGTACATATTAAAATTACTAAATAATGCAATGTTATTAAGTTATTACAAATCTGTGCATCATCTTTTAAATATGAGTTCTTATTACTTAATAGTATAAAATCTGAAATTCTGGCAAAATTGACAAAAACTCATGATTAAAAAAGTCAATATCATTTGTAAATTAGACATGATAGTTTTCAGAAAACATAAATTGAAGGAAGTAAACACAGAGTTCCGCATCCTCTTTACTGCTTGCTTAAATCGCAAACGATAGGCATAGATAACTTGTTTGTGTGCCTGCGCTTTACGTCATGGTTGTATATTACTATACTATAAATGTCAAGACTCAAAACCACTCTTTTTTCAAAAGTGAATTAAGCTTACTGTCGCATTTTGCTACAAAATATTCAAAATCTATTATTCACTGTATCGGAAGAAATTGAGGAATCGTTTGGTTATTTAATTTTGTAACTGTATTAATTGTATTACATTTATATAAGAGTAATTACATTATGTACTTATGCATATATACTGCTTACATGTTCGGTAATAAAGGTATTTTGAGGTTTTCAAGCATGCAACAAGATTTGCTGGATTTGATCACGCAAAAGACAATCACATTACCTGCTAATCCGTTATCAGAAGTGTCTATAATGTTTCAGCAGTGATACAGCTCGAAATTTACCTGTGCTGAGGTACAGGGTACAGGCAAAATTAAGGTACAATGCATAAAGAAAGTATCAAGCTTTTCATGAAATTAATATGGTTAACCAGTCACACTAGAGGTAAAAATAGCCCTTTAATCAGACTAAAAGTTAATAAAGTGTAAGAAAAAATTGGAGTTGATAATGAACAATCCTGTCAAGAGTACGGTACTGATAAATCCCAATCGTTTTTGTCTTTTTCATTAGTATATATGATGTTTATTTTTCTCTCGTATATTATGCATTAGTGTATTTGTTTAATATATCGTACACAAACGTTCAACGACAGGGTTGTTTTCGTTCGCAAATTACAGTTTACGTTATTCACTGCCGAATCATTTGCTAAATGGGCAACTACGTTACTATCATGAGCTCACTATGGAATAATAAAAATACTAATGTAAACTCGAATGAATAGTCTAGAAACGAACAAATTCCATGAAAGTATACTTCCTACCACGAAATACATCGTATGATGTGATGACCAGGAACCAAGATTGGAAAAGAGTGATAAAACACACTTGCTTTCCTGAAGCCTTACCTCGAATTCCTAAAACTGTGTAGTGGCCGTTTTGCGTAACGCCGTATCTTCTCCTCTATATCTTTTTCTGTGTTATTTTATGGGATTTTATCGCGTAATACATGAGGCACATGATCACTAGGTACATATACTGCAACGTTTTGACTTTTCACATGACTAATCCGATTCATGCCATTAGATACATGCTTCCAGGCTGTCACTCTGCTATTTTGTTAAATCTAAAGCTGATATAGATTCCCAAAAGTGTAAAATGAAAGAGAACCAACCAATCTCTTGTATATTCTAAAATATACAACACTAGACATCAACTTCAATAGCAGCACTAACTACAAACTATGAATCCAATAATATGTTGGGTTGAAACATTTATTGTGTTTATTGATGTTCTAAGCACTCTGTCTGTACTCGATTCTCGCCGAATTTGATACAGCATACAATACAGGTACCACATTTGCAACACACTTCTTTTTTGCATCAAGTCCTCGGATACTTATTTTTGGAAACTAATCCTTTGAAGCTGTAGTTTTACTGATGATTATAGAAAAGATAAACTCAGTAGCTGGTTATAAGGCTGATGATGTAGTTGCTAGTACCATGTAGATCATTACTGACATCCAGTTGTTAAAGTAATCTGACACACTAATCGTAAATATTCATCAGCACTATGGCCTATGTACTGTCAACATAAACTTAGATCAATGAACTAAAGCTTGAATGCAAGAGATATGTAACATGCCAGAGAAAACTCCGTCATCGATAGAATGTGCTTTCTTTGCTTGATGAATAGGATTGATTCGGTTGAGTTGGATTAGTCTGGAGGGTGTTCCCTTCCGTCATTAAGCCTCTCCAGGAGCTTTTATTAACTTTCCCTCATTTCCACATTTCACGGAAGCACAACCATCTACAACTCAATATATTTCTAAGCATAATCACAAGCATGTGTGCTTTCAGATTGTCACGTACAGGGTCGTAATGCATAAAAGGGAATTGTATGAACCATACATAAATGCATATTATGACTACATATTTCGCAGATTTCATCGTTTGGACTAAAATTGACTTTCCACATTAATAAAAAACTCTTTTGAAGCTGTGTTGGTAATTAAAATTATATGATGATGATGTGAGGTGTTGAAGAAAGTAAAAGTGCATTAACTCAATGCTTTTGAAATGGAAATGGTGTTTTACTTGTCTTTATTTGCTTTCACTAGTTAAACCGATCCTTTGGCAATTTTACTTGCCGTACCACGACGGGTATGCAAAGTACTTTACTAACTTACACTTCTGTTAGCGTTGATGGTGAAAAATCATCGTGTACCAGAAACCGTCGTCAAAAGCTACTGGCACTATACCCTCGTTTGTATCTTTGCATTTAAAAAATATTATGGTGCCCATCTACAGTTGATGCAGAGATGACAGCAAAATGAATTGTTTATTTCAGCCTTTCAGCCTACATACCCTATTTAATTCTGTGGAAAAGAAATGAAGTAGGAGGGAAAATAAATTGTGTCACTGAGCTTCTATTTCTCTATTTATTTCAGCTTCACTCAACTATCTTCGTATTTTACATGTATGAATTTATTTTATACTCACATTCATTGCCAAGATGACATGGGTGGTTTACCCCAGCATATCTAAAAGATATTTGCAAAGATACACATCAGTCTGTCTCAGTGTGTTTTGGAGAAAGTTCAAAAGTGAAGTGAAAAATTGCCTTGTCTTTCCTCCTCCTTTCACCACAGCCATCATACGCAGAAGGTTCGAAGACAGAAAAATAATAATAACAAAAAAGAAAGCACCAAGAAGATAAAACGTTCGCAGAGAAAAATGCGGAGTAGCAGATGTATGTTTTGCTTGTGCCTGCTTCTCTGTTTTGTGGAATGTTGTTTGAAGAGATAAGTAAAAACGTATTTCGTGATAAACCAAATAAGCATATAGTATGAATTCTACGGATGAATATTTTTAAAAAGACTTTTGACTTCAAGCAATTTCGTTTCCAGTAAGGAAAAGTCATAAAAAATCTTGCTACGTATATGTGTATCCTTAATAGGCCAATGTAGTATAAAGGAAAGCAACCACTTTTCCGACTAGTTACGACAGGATACCAAACAATGAATGTACAGGCACATTTAAACAAAGAAAAAAGAAGAAGTGAAAGCTGCAGTTGAGCTGCAAAATGCTACTGTCGACCGTATTGTATTTGCAGATTTTTCGATAGTTTCCAGTGCTTTGTGCACATATATTTGTATGGTTAGTGCATTGTTGCATTTCATTGGCTTTTACTGCAGTAGAAGTTCGTCCTTTAAGAATTTGATTTCTGAAAACGACCTTACCTATGTGTTTATTGTTTATACCAACTTTCCAACGAAAAATTTAAACCTTTGAAGCATATATAAATTCTCTAAATAAATTATTGAAGATGAGGAATATACGCTTTTCCTGAAGCTTCGTTGCAAAATGTCTGCTGGTTTCAACTTTATGAGCCCTCCATTTATTTTCCACAAAACACAGTATAAAATGAATGATTAGGGATGCATTTTACTGCTTTGGTTTTGTGTGAAGATTTTGAGAGTAAATAGAGTGATAATGAAACAGGCCGAGAGCGATGATATGACTTACCTAAGCAATGCATATAATACTGCAGTCAAGTCCCACAAGGTTATATGTAAGCCATATGAAGCTAGGATTCGGGGTAGTGCAGTGCGGTAATCCTTTCACTTCCTCCTTTGTATCCGCACTACATAAAAAGCTCGTCTTCTGGCAAGTAATATTTATATACTGGCCTGGAAATTATGGGCTTACAGATGATATAAGAAGGCTAAGGAAGCGACTAAAGTCAAATTAATTAAAATGAAACTGTGATTAATCACCCGCACATAAGCAACGAGGCAATAAGTAACATCTCCAGCAAAGCCGCCAGCATCTATCTCCAACCGACCTTTTCCCCCGTCTACCTCGTAATGTGCCGTTTAAAGCACGCTAACATTCCCATTCCTGAAGCCAAAGTGATGAAGAGAAAGCTAAGAAATTGAAATGTGTAGAAATTCTTATAAATTTTGTTTCATAGTGGAAAGCATGTGCTGCAGGAGCGGGCTAAGCCGTGTGGTATAAGCATGGACATGCACAGAACACAGAAAAAGGCTAGAAGCGGCTTTAATACTTGCCTGTCGACGCAAACTAATGGAACACGATGACAGAACCCAAGGAACGACTAAAGCCATGTGATAAAATACATACAAACTTTTAAGTCCATGTATATCGCCAGTGATAATCATAAAGCTCTAGTCACCGCTGTCGGTTTTTTTCACATAACCGAAACAAACAGCAGGAATAATCATACATAAATACATACAGTAATAATGAATGAAAGAACTTTCAGCCTGTGAAAGGTGTATGTAAAT
>JAQIXW010002354.1:0-15780 GCA_034700685.1 Willowsia buskii | reverse complement strand
TGATTCTGGTGGTTATGCTGCCTGTACACGTGGTAGGAGCCCACATTTTATTGCTTGCTGTAGTCCACAGATTAGACCATTCGGGATTAAGATTAGTACCGTTAGATTCTCCGTGAAAAACTCTATCAGATGGGATATATTTTATTTGGATTTGCGCGTAGTCGCCCGCGGTATATCCTTGTTAGTTAGATATATAGTTATACTATGAAAACACTAACAAATAGGCATTCCATTGTACATAATTGAGGATAAAATAGGGAATTAAAAGATAAAGCTAATGGCTTATTTGTGCCAGTAAGATAATTAATATTGGTTATTCATGACTTTGTATGTAATTAACGTTAAAAAATTAGCTTAAATATAATGAAGATAACACAACGCGTTGCATGGTACGCAAACAACATATTCTTTTCGATTATATAATTTTATGTCAATAGACTGTCGATGCGATAAAATCATATAGAAAATATGCAACAAGCAAAGATGATTCATTCATTGCTATTATGCAAACTGGTTGTTAACTCAATGACGTCAAATATAACACAATATAATAGTTACTAATTGGTTTTTTCTCCCTTTTTATAACTATACACTACAAAAAATTGTATAATGGATTCAATGGAATGCATTAAAATAGTTTATCTAATATTTGAAGGATTGCATGTAAACAGTGAAAGTTAAATATATTTTCTGAATAAAAGAAATGACACAACGTAATTGAAAATGACAGGATGTTTTTGTAAACATTGAAGTTCCGCTTTCAAATAAAACATTACAATGGCCAGCCTATTGAGTTATTTAAATACTTAAAAAACCGATTATTAGTTATTAGAATTATTTTGATGCGTTCATTTATTATACTATTGAATATCAACTTATCAACTCTAAGATTATTAACGTCTTCTTACAAATGTAATTAATTTGGATTAAAAGGAATTAAAGAAAAAGTTTTGATTTTGATTCAAGTTATAAACTTATGCCGCTGGGCGTACGCTGAAAAGTTTTAAAAGAGTTTTTATTTATGTATGTATCTTGATTTTAAATTTTTAACATCACCAATTGTATTGACTAATTACACAAATATAGTTCTTGTTCAAATAGTTACCTTTAACATAATGCACTCATAATTCTATTCAGTATTACAAAACAAAATCTCAACAAATAGCCGTAGAACGCATGCAACCAAACAAACTATCCACAAAATAAAAATAGTTGCCGCTTTCCCATGCATTTTTAACGGCGTCGGTTGATTGTCATGGTATTTAAACAAAATATGTGTAACACTTTTAACCATTAAGCGATCCTGAACTCTTGTGGAATACGACACACCTAATGCTTCATCAACCCAATATTTCACAACTCCAGCTTTCACAAGATTTTGAAAAACCTTCCCGACAATTGTATTTCTTGGAGGTATAATCGCAAAATATAATCCTCCTGAAGGTATCAGCTCTTTGCCCACATAACAAGCTCTTTTACTGTGATCTTCTATGTGCATCGATGCATTTGAAGCGGCAGAAAGTACAAACGGCCAGTCAGCAACTGTTGCAAATTTACTAAAAACCATTTACCCCATTTGCCAATGCGTTTCCAAATTCATCTATTACTATGCTCAATTACTTGAGCAGTTTTGAGTAATTTCTGCAAAATTTTCAAATCACGATTCCCAATACTGCCAACAGTTGTGTTTTGAAATTCATTGGAAGAGATGTGAGATGCTACTGTATTCTTCACAGATGTTGGTTATATCAACGAGTAGTTCTTAGCACTTGTTTTTGACAAATAGACAGGTGCGGGTGGACTTATGACGCCACTAGTAATTAAGCCGGTGTAATAATTGGTAATTATTAATCGTCCTTATAGAGTATCCCTTCTCTATAAGATGGTCATCGTAAGATGATGCCAGAGTCTCAATTCCGTAGGATAGTGTAGCCTAGCAGATTATTTAGGGAGACAGGCAAAGTCAAACTCGTGAAAAACAGGCGAAATGCTTGATCGAGAATTGACTATAAACGGAATTTTACTTTTTACTTTTACTCCATTTTTCTAAATTTGTTATTGACTTTATGCGCTACAATAACATAAAAACGGAAGCAGAAAATTTATATTTTTAAATGAAATATTACTCAGAAGTTTATTTAAATTGAATGATATAAAAAATGAAAAACTGTATGATTAGTTGTTAAGGGTTTCAGAGGCATCCAGCTACAACCTAATAGCAACTATTCCATATGACAGAAGAATTCTAGTGCACAAAATTTGTATTATTTTTTCGCTGGCTTGTTCCTGTAGTGCATATTTTATCTTAAGAAATCGGTAATCTACATGCAATAATTTTTATCATATCTTGATTTTGCGGAAATATTTTATTGATTAATCGGTAGTCTTAATACCTGTAATTTACATTTATTTACTAATTATTAAGATCGATTCCAGTAAAATTCAACACTTCAGATATAAATCGCTACAAGAACCTTAGTGCATATGCAAAAGTTCATGATTGTCCGTATATTTTTGCGCATAACTTTTTTTCAGTTTGCGCTATCGGGAAAAAGGTTCATATATTCCGAATTTCCATTAAATTCTCTACCTGACAGTGTGTTTTTATTACGTATCGGATGTCCCCACAAGGTAGGTTTACTTGTAAGAGACTGCTTGTTATACATTTTTTAAATTGAATATTTTAAACTCAACTTGAAACAAATATACTTTTAAATCTTCAAAATTTCATTTTACTTTTAAACTAATATTAGGATAAGGTTATCTCAAAAATACAGTAAAACTTCTCTAAAAGAAACTTCCATTTAAGAAAACCCCTCTATAATCAATGATTCTATTGCCCCCGTGGAGGTTTCAATGTAAAAATGACTCGCTTTAAGAAAACTCGTTATAAGAAAAACCCCTTAAAAGCACAGCAAATTTACCTTCCCCTCCACATACAGCCTTCTTATAAGAAATGTTTTAGCCATTTTCTTGCGCCACATAAACAATTTAGTTGCGTGTCTTGGAATACATTGCTCTTAGTAGGCAAACACAAGCCTTTCACATAAAATCCATCTTTCGCTAATTGATTTTATTACTGAATCTTTTTACCCCAAATGTTGCCACAGGATGTTAACGTTAAACTTAACACTTTCATTAAATGTTAGGCCACCACCAGTTACCGTTGTGGAAAAGTGCCACCGAGGCAAGCATTCCAAAGAGAGGCTTACAATGCTTCCCTTCACTAACTAGACCGGAAGTAAAGTAAAAAATTAAAGCCACTGGTCAATGGGAGAAGTGCCAAATCTAGAGTGTTTTTATGCTCTATTCAACCTTCTTCTCCTAAAATTAAAGTTAAAATTACTCTACACATTTAAGTAAGCCAACACAAGTACTTGTTTGAATGGTTCATTTTTGGCTAAAGAGGCTGTTTTTATTTTTTATATAACTTGTGAAGTATTTGTTTGAAAATTGAAAAAAAAATTGGTCAGTAAATAAATGGAATAATACACATTGTAATCTTTCTAGCTAGAAACTATATTTTAAAGAGAAATGCTTCTGTTTTTAGCAATAACACAATCAGTAACACTCCAAACAAAAATATGTCAGTGAAATGTTTATCGAGTCGAGGTAATTCCATTTCTAGTGAACGCCCACCTGCACATGCGACACATTCGACCAAAAAATTCTTTCCATTTGGAATCTTGTTATTCCGAGACCATGAGCTTATATTTGTCACGCTTCAGCTCAAGAGATTTTTTTTGATCAGTTCGCAATTTAAATGCGTTACTGCATTAATAGTTACCCTATTTTAGAAAATATAGATTTCAGTGACCTAAGTGTTTATTTGAAGAAATGCGGATGGGAAGTTAGCATTAACATCCTTTTTTAAATTTTGCTTTAAACCATTAGGAAACTTACAATATACAAAATTCTGAAATATACTTTTGACCTAACAATTTAAACCGCATCGCTTGTCTCAGTGTAAGACTTTTTCCTTTTTACTTTCTCCGCGATATTATATACTAGTAGTAAGGTTCAATGCATTTTTAACTACTCACAAAAAACTTAAAACCTACTTCTTTATAAATAGTCGTATGTTTTGACTGCCCTTTGATCATAAAACTAGTTTTTTTCAATTTTTTTTGCAAATTTAAATTTGCAAAGTTGAATTCAGCAATTAGTTGATTAATATATTCAGAATCCAGGTTTTACTTGTTTTAGTCCTTATTTGGCATCCTAAACTGATGACGTTGCAACTGGCGGTTCCCCGCTTCTTTCTCCGTTGGTTCCTAGTGTGGTTGATTCTCGTGACGTTATCTAACAAAATACAGGATTATTACAGATAAGTAATCATTCTTTGAATTGTATTCTTTTAAACTCCCGGGTGGTTACACTTACCAAGCTGTTAAGTCCATTTGTATCCTCTCTGAAGCAGTTTGATCCAATACATGCTGCCACATACGTATATATTGCAATTATCATACATGATAGCAAAACTATTACACTAATAAAAAATATGAAAAGAATCAAGTCAAACCAATAATTGATTATAAAATCTCCTCCAACATTTGTTGATTTAGACCCTCTCACAATGTCTATTAAAGCTGGGGATGTCATTTGACTGAATATCTTTTAGATTGAAACAATTTTAACTTTAAGCCTTTAGCTTTTGACTTTGAATGCCAATTACTATAATTATATATGTGATGCGACTTGCTTACAGGCCAATATTTTGAATGTTTCTAGAAAAAGCAGAGAGTGAAGCAAAACTTTCAACTGAAGGAGAGAACGAACAAATCGAAACTGAAAAAGGTGAAGTCAAATCAGTAGATACTCACCCACTTGTCGCAGCGTCTATCTCCAATCTTTTACGTGGGCATCTTTACTCCAGCTTAAGATGTAAGGTATGTATCTGAGTTCTCAGAGTTGAAAGTTATAAATATTGCATATATAGACAGATTTTCTAAACTAATATGCAGCATTCACTTTATCTGCTAAAAAGCATACATCATCCTTACGCATTGTTCGATTTCTTAGATTATTCGTATCCTTATCCTAAGGTATATCATTTAATTTACATTGTTTTTGTAATTTCTATATTTATAGTTTCTAGTGAAGTTTTCTGTTTTTGCATATTAACTATTATCATAACACTCCAACACTCACTAAAGCGGATCAAGCATTGGTTATGGAAGTGAAATTTTGTGATGGATGGAAGACTTGCTAGCTGTGCATAAACATTTCATAGATGGAATATACGAATGTCAGAGAAACAGCTCTCTTTCATAGCTATCTAACAGTGGCAAGCCTATAATTATTGAATTCCAAGAAATTTTCACTTATTTTGCAAAGAAGTATGATTTTATAACAGTATGTTTCATCATATGTAAAATTAACAAGCTTTATTTGTTAACTACTGAAAGTAGTTTATGTTTTTGTTGTGTTTGTCTGTCTGTCTGTCTGTCTGTCACCACGATAACTCCCGTCCCCTTTGACCTTTTGACCCCATATTTGGCACACGTATACCTTAGGTCAAGGGGAAGAACCTTAAAAGTTAAGTAACATCCCAAATAGTCAGTTAGCCGTCTATATAGTTTCGATTTAATTGGATATAGACATGTCTGTAGAATACTGAATGTGCATTTCACTTTAAACAACTTGGAAACTTACAATATCCAAAAAATTCTGAAATCTATAATCTAACAAATAAAACTGCATCGTTTTTCTAAGCCAGTGTACAACTTTTTCCTTCCTACTTTCTCCACGATATTACAGACTCGTAATGAGATTCAATATAATTTTAACTACTCACAAAAACATATAACCTACTTCTTTTTGAATACTCATATGTTTCGATTGCCCTTTGATCGTAAAATTATTTTTGAAAACTCCTTTTGCTATTTCAAATTTGCAAAGTTAAATTTAGCAAATGGTTTGTTGTAAATGCATTTTTTTTAGTTTTTACTTGTTTCACTTCTCATTTTGCATCCTAAACTGATGAAATGGCAATTGCAGATTCCAGGCCGCTTTCCATGTTATCGGTGGTCATTCGTGTGGAGGATTCTCTTGACGTTCTCTGAAAAATTACAGAAACCCTTAATAATCAACTTGTGAAATTTATTCTTTAAAACTTTCGGGTGGTTACACTTACCAAGTTGCTAACTCCATTTGGATCGTTCCTTAAACAGGTTGATCCCATGCATTTTGCCACACATGCGGTAGTTACCACACATAATACCAAAACTAGGACACTAATAAAAAATATGAAAAGAATGTACTCTAACCAATCATTTATTTTAAGGCCTACTCCAACATTTGCTGACTCAAACCTGCTAACAGGTTTCATAATTTTTGTAATATCTGTAAACGACATTTGACCGAATTACTTTTAAAATGAAACAATTTTAACTTCGCGTCTTCAACTACTAAATACTAATGACTATTTTAAAATGTGTGATGCGATTTTGTGAAGAGGCCAATATTTTGCATGATTTTTAGAGTGAAGCAAAACTTTCAACTGAAGGAGAGAACGAACAAATTGTAACTGAGAAATATCAAGGCAGCAGAATAGCACGATAAACACCTTACTTGCTTCAGCGTCCATCTCCAATCTTTTACGTGGGCATCTTTTGTTCCAGCTATCGTTGATATCATTAAAAATATATCGTTTATTGCTATTCCAATGTATATAGTTTATAGGGACAAATTTTGTTTCTGCGTGTCAAACAATATCATAACACTCTACTAAACATAATTATATATTAATTCGGACGGAAGGTTATATTTTATTAGAATGTATATTCTTCAGCAAAATCTTAATTCAACTTTTGAAACCTGCTTAATCACCTATATAAAAAGTACCATCCTAACGATATGCAATGCCAATTCTCCCTACCTTTCTGGATATATTTTTGGGCATTTACTGACCAGGAAAAACATTGATGTTGTTCCTAAAAATCTTCTTGCCTGAAAAAACGCACTTGCATTAAAAATTTATATTATAGGTATGCACTATAACGGGCAGAAATTACAAAAAATCTATTGAATAAGCTTTTCGTATAAAAAAGACTTTCAGTCTTAAAATCTTAATACTACGAATACCAAATTTATATGAGTTCTTGCTTAAAAACTGACTAAAAGTGAGACTACATTGTCAACTACAACATTATCCCATTCTAAAAACGTGCTCTTATTAACATCACAAAAGGGATAAGTAGTTTTTAACGCAACTGAACTAAACGACCTGCCAGCTTTGTACATCGAGCTTTTTCTTCTCGCAAAAACCGTAAACCTCTCCTTGTAAACGCTCCACTCAGAACCAATTCCTTCTGAAAATCGACATTCCGTATAAAATATAAATATAGCCAACCCAAAGGCCACTGAAAGAATAACAATAAGTAAAACTCCCATAGGAGATCCATTCGCAAGCAATATACCACTATACTTAATAAGCGCGAAACTGGTCACAATTGCTACCACCATAATTGCGAAACTGTGATATGCAAATCGCACATTTGCCAGCCAACCATTTGTCAAACTGGATACTATTTGAAGTGAACGATAAACCCAGATAAGATCCGGTTCTGATTTGCCCCCAAGTTTTTCAGTTGCTAATTTAGTTCCCTCTAGAGGCAAATTACCTCCCGTATATTCTAGTGGCATTGTAGCTGTGAGCCAATTTTCTATGGTGAATTCGCTCAGTAAATAAACTAATATCAATGTTACACAACATCCAATAAACGCTAGCATGCCAAAAGCATATACGCAAAGAATACCCAAAGAAATACCTGAATCAAGTGCGACATCTGTTTCCAGAAAGCTCACACAAATATCATGAATTGGATCAACTTCATGGAAAAATGATACTGCAAAAAATATCGGAAACGTTAACGGGCCATAGGATATACATGTGATGAGCACGTCTTGGGAAGAATTTCCAATGCTGAGTGATCTTCCTTCGAAAAGTCGCTTCTCCATTTCCTCGTTCAAATCAAACAGTTGATTCAGGGTTTCAACTATATCTTCTCTGTGAGTTATCGTAATGCTGCCAAGTGCCAGTAGGCATGTTACCAGTGCCCAATACATTATTGCTATGAAGACTAGCAAAATGTTTTGGTTTTTGCTGTAAGTGGTTTCAGCGACATCTGGTATATTGTCGGATGAGAATATGCCAATCAGTAAGCGGAGAGCGAAGAATGTTTGAAACACTTGTCCCACATAATATGTGCTACACCATAAGAGGTAGTTGTAGCTTTTGGTGAGTACAAAGCGGCCGCAGTTTTTGTCCCAATAAAAACCACCGGTCACAGTGTACTTAACCCAAGGGCCGAACCGACGGGCTATATCTCTCTGAATTTGACTGGATAACATTTTTCGGGCAGAAGTATAAGAAAATTTGAATAAAAGCAATGTATTTAACAGCTATTCTAAAAAAATTCTTAAGGATATGTAGTTATCAGAACGGCTATGAGTCTGGCGTCCTAATAGTAACTAGATTGAAACACAACTGACGTCAACGCACACAAGAAAATCCTATAAAAATGTTTGAGTTAAAAAACAACTTTGAGTTAAAAGTTTTGTAAATATTTAAATCAAATAACTTTTAGGTAATCAAACTTTGTTGGATTACTGATATGGTTTATATACAATTCAACGAAAGTAATCTCTAAGATTTGAGGGAATGCTAGCAAAGTGACTGTTAGTAATCCACTTGAGCAATTAAATATTTTAAACTCACTTTAACGAAGCAATTTAACTTTAAACCCATGTAATAGTCCTAAGCTTAGCTTTTCAATTTATTGTTGCTCCCTTCTCCCTTTTTTAAATTGTCAATTGGGCATGTTATTGGTAAAAAAAATTAAACATGATGGTTAAAGTAAGTTTTGTTTGTTGTGTATTCTCAATTTAATATTTGGATTGTTCAATTGAATACTTTAGTAAGTCAACAAAAATCCAGTTTATTTGTGATGTGATGATAAAGGCAAATGACAGGAAATCTGATTTATTTTAATTGGATTTTGAATTAACAGATAATTGGAATAGGACTGAGGAGTTTTTCTTGCTAAAAACTAATCTATTAGAAAATGGAAAGAGATTATTTGGTGTAAACTTTTTTGCAAAAAAGTGAAACATACAAATTTACATTTATTTACATGATAAGATAACATGACATCATAGAATGTAGGATTCCATATTTTTCTAAACTGGTGGAAAATTTAAGAATTCTGTTATTCCATTTGAATAGACATTTGAGAAATGCTTCTGTTTACAGCAATAACACAATCAGTAACACTCTAAACAAAAAATGACAGTGAAATGTTCATCGAGTCCAGATAATTCCATTCCTAGTGAACACCCACCTGCATAAATCAATCAACTAAAAAATCGTTCCATTTGGAATCTTGTTATTCCGGGCCCATGAGCTTTAGCTTTGATTTGTCACGCTCCGGCTCAAGTTTAAATTTTTATTTTTTCTATTTCCAGTGTTGTAAAACAAATACAGTTTGCCCTATTTTAGAATATGTATTTTATTAACTAAAGAAGTTAGTATTAACATACATATTCAGCATTTCACTTTAAACAATTGGAAACTTACAATATACAAAAAATTCTGAAATCTATAATCTAACAAATAAAACTGCATCGTTTTTCTAAGCCAGTGTACAACTTTTTCCTTCTTACTTTCTCCACGATATTACAGACTCGTAATGAGATTCAATGCAATTTTAACTACTCACAAAAACATATAACCTACTTCTTTTTGAATACTCATATGTTTCGATTGCCCTTTGATCGTAAAATTATTTTTGAAAACTCCTTTTGCTATTTCAAATTTGCAAAGTTAAATTTAGCAAATGGTTTGTTGTAAATGCATTTTTTTTAGTTTTTACTTGTTTCACTTCTCATTTTGCATCCTAAACTGATGAAATGGCAATTGCAGATTCCAGGCCGCTTTCCATGTTATCGGTGGTCATTCGTGTGGAGGATTCTCTTGACGTTCTCTGAAAAATTACAGAAACCCTTAATAATCAACTTCAATTTTCCTCTTTAAAACTTTCGGGGGGTTGCACTTACCAAGTTGTTAACTCCATTTGGATCGTTCATTAAACAGGTTGATCCCATGCATTTTGCCAGACATGCGGTATTTACCACACATAATACCAAAACTAGGACACTAATAAAAAATGCGAAAAGAATGTACTCTAATCAATCATTTATTTTAAGGCCTCCTCCAACATTTGTTGATTCAGACCCGCTAACAGCTTTCATAATTTCTTTAATATCTGTGAACGACATTTGACTGAATAACTTTAAAAATGAAACAATTTTAACTTCGCGTCTTCAACTACTAAATACTAATGACTATATTAAAATGTGTGATGCGATTTTGTGAAGAGGCCAATATTTTGCATGCCTTTTAGAGTGAAGCAAACCTTTAAACTGAAGGAGAGAACGAACAAATTGTAACTGAGAAATATCAAGGCAGCAGATTAGCACGATAAACACCCACTTGCTTTAGCGTCCATCTCCAATCTTTTACGTGGGAGTCTTTTGTTCCAGCTATCGTTGATATCATTAAAATATTATATCGTTTCTTGCTATTCATATGTATATAGTTTATAGGGAAAATTTTTGTTTCTGCATGTCGAACAATATCATAATATCTAATAGTGAGAAGCCTATAAATGTTAAATTCCAAGAAATTTTCACTTCCATTGCAAAGATGCAGAGATTTCTATAACTGTATGTTCTATCCTATGTAACACTAACAAGCATTATTTGATTCTACTGCAGTGTAAATATTATTATTGTTGCGTTTTTTTCGAAGCGAACATATAGGTGATTAAAAGATTGACTAAAAGCGTTGCTTAAGTCAACTAATTGAGATTTATCATCACAAAATGCGTAAAAAGGAGCAACAGAAAGTTGATGTGAGGAGTTTGGGCAGCAGTAATAAAATTTTGGTGCAATCAAATAACATCGAATGGCCTATTAGTGAATTTCTAATCTGCTATTAGAAATACAACCCTAGGTGTCTCACGGGCTGTGAGACCATGCTTGCTTACTAGACTAATAATAATAATATGGCAGCATCAGTGTCATGGCAATTTCAGAAATTTTATTTCTTTGCACTCTTTTCACCAGATGATTTCAGGTTACGGTCCCATCTTATCTGTGTCCACGATTAACCTCTTAAATGTTAAAGATCTGAGTAAGGGTTTCCAACTGCTGCAGTTTGGTAGGGATTTTTGAGAATTTAGTAAATTAGAGAAAGAGAAAGCAAAGAGAAATTTTATGAGCATTTTGTTCCATCATTTTATTTACTAGCATGTGTCTATATCGTGATTACACTTCATTGAGGAAATATTATTGTGGAGAACCGAGAATTTGGAAGAAGATAATACCAATTTTTCCATCAGCTAAAATTTATCTCCTTGAACTCAATCAGTGAAAACGATTAGTCTAGTCTGGACCAAAAGGTTAAATTGCTTTCTTAGAAATCTGTGTATCGGATTTTAATCATTGCAGAAATGATAATGATTCTGAGGTTTCCATTGCAATCTCCCGAATCTGCCTAGGAATTTGATCCTTGAAAGTTTCTTGTGTGCAAACATGTCAGACGAGAAAGCCATAGATTATTTTTTCATGTACAAATTGTCCGAAAATGTATCGTGTGGAAATTGACTTCGCGTTAAGCACCATTCCCTCCATTTTTTCATCAAAGAAGTTGTATTGTGTGTGCACGTGTACAGAACATTAAACTGACTGAGCTAAACAAAATTTTATTATTTGTGATGAGTCTGCAATTCAATTTACAACCTGATTTTATCTTTTTTCGAGTTTGGTAGGTAATTATGGACATGGAGATGGAGCCGTCGCCAGGAGTGGAAGATATCACTCCTTTGATAACTGAGTGCACCAATCTTGGAATCGACATTAGTGGGATTTCGAACACGGAAGCAGCGTCTGCGGAAGAAACTTACCGACTGAAGTTGGGGGCGCTTGTGTTGTCAAAGAAGCTGGATAATTTGGAGTTGAGGAGGGCGGAGGAAAACGCTGCGAAGGACAAGGAAATCCGACAACTGAGATCTGGGCAGAAGGAAATCATGGAAATCAGCAGGATTCTTAATGTGACAGTCAGGAAAATGGGGGATGTGGAGGAGGTGGACTTGGGAGGAGGAAGAGGAGCTGGGGCAGTGGTGGAGGCGGCTAATCCTGTGAACATTGACATTCAGTGTTCGCCTAAGCCTGCCGAGTAAGTAATTTAATTCTTTGAAGAAAATTCAAAAGGAATTTTAAAATTAATGAAAGTGATTCTGATATATAACGAATGACTAAGAATGAAATATTCTAATTTAAGCAATTTTAATTTTTTAATCAGGGCGAAAAAAATCAATCAATTAGCCACACGGCAGCCATTGAAACCAATTCAAACCGCAAGGAAACCGAGCGCCCAACTCAATCACAGAATCTGTAATAAAATAAATACTTTTTATTTTTGTTGCTTCCAGTTTCCAATAATTGTTAGAAATTGTAGTGTGATTTTTATTGATTTTTAACCGTAGATTTGGGAGCTGGACGGTTTGCGGTTGAGAGAGCAGTTGGGAGAACTCCTCAGGTGTTGGATAATGTCGCGCGTCAATCTGTCACTGTGGTGGCCCATGGACAGCAGTAAGTAGTCATTTTAATTTTTAACATGATCATTGCATTCATTGTAATTTTTTGTAGTGATTATGGAAAAGTTTTGTAAATCTCAGGTAAAAGTAATTAATGTGCCTTTTTAAACTTAAATTAGGGCAAACGGTCTCATCCAACGTTTCCGAACGCGAGGTGGACAACGTACATCTGGATCCCCCGGAAAGGCTCCACTCCCTATCCGTTTCAAACACCGTCAAACCTCATGATTTTCTTTGGGGGAGTTTTTTATGACGAAGTAACTCTGTTTATTTGATTTGTTTCATTTCTGTATTTCTTACTTGATAGATATCAAGTTAACTTGTCAAATTATACATTTTATTGAAGTAAATATTTATCACGATTGCCAATATGGATAATAATGAACAAAATTACAGACGACAAGACAGGTTACCTCTGACTGGAAATAATGGTAGATCACGTAAGATTATTAATTGTAGTTTGGTTAGGTATTTTTTGCATGAACAATGAAGTGGATACCATCATAACCAATAAAATTTATAAAATTACATAATTGACTTCAATTATTTCCACGAATATGTATTGCTTAAAATAACACTATCAAAATCAGTCACTTATTCCAATAAAAAATTCTTTTTTCTATGCACAGCACACATAACAATTAATTAAATTAACATTATGCAGGAAATGATTGGCGTTCTACCGACTAATGACAACATTAGTAGCAAAGGGTACTGCATGATGCCAAAACCAGATTTTGTCCAATTTCGGTAAATATTCAAAGAACTCCCGTGACATTTCCCGGAGTCCTTGGTGACAGTGTTCGAGACACACACTCTCACAGTCTATCTCCTGCTGTTCGGATATCAAGTCCAGTCTTGTTAACCCTTTGAACTTGAAACGTACCATTTCCAAGAAGCCTGCCTCTATAAAATCAGCAATTGTAGCACGCACTGTTCCAATGTTGGGAAAATCCACATTGAGTATTTCGATAAGCCCACTTCCCACACAATTCTCCGGATACTGAAGGTCAGCAGAGAGCTGCAGGTTAATGAGGGTCGCCGAAAATGAATTGATCGCCTTGACAAAATCTTGAAAGTTGAGTGCTCCATCTGAAGTGAAGTTATCGCTGAGGATCTGGAGGCGCTGGAGGGGAAACCCCTGCAGTTTTGAGAGTGCCTCCAGTGTGTGGTCGGTGCAGTGACGTAACTGAAGATTTTTCAGAGATGGCAAAAGATTTGCAAATTGTTCTATAGGGAGTGACTCCAAAACTCTTCCAGTACACTCAAGAGTATCTAGATGAATGCCATAGCGATGAATGAGGGCTTCTCCCAACAAGTCCTCCCATTCACAATGATAAACATCAAGATTCAGGTCCAGTTTAGTGAGGTGCTCAAGGACCGGAAAATGTATGCCAAGCTTTCCCTGTGGGGTCTTCAAAAGCTCCACTGTTTCATCAGAAGCATCTCCGTCGTAGTCCTGAATGGACAATGACTTGAGGTTCGGGAGGAGGCGAAGAATCGCAGGTAAATGCTCCCTTGACCAGTCACCGGGGTCGAGGTCTTCAGGGTATTCCCCGCGAAATGTAAAGTGCCAAATGTGCACTCCAAAGTTTTGGAGGAGGCTCAGGCTAGGTTCTCTAGATGAGCGGTCTCCAAATTGAAATGATGTCGTTCGAGAAATAAAAGGGTTTCCTCCATGATCTTTGAGGGCAGCCTGGAAGTCCTCCATTTGTTGGGGGTCGGTGAAGGTGTAGTGATTCCAAAGGAGGTCATTGTATGCAGAGTCGAATGGAGTTCCAAAGATTGGCCACATTGAATACCCAAACTGTGTAGGGGAGGTGGCCAGATTTTCGAGTGATTTGTCGATAGAATCCCTCCACAGTTTGCAGACTTGTCGAAGAGGTAGAAAATCGGATGATTCTTCACCAACGTACCGGATAAGATGGGGGAGGACCTGCAAACGAAATAAAAAATTAACTAAATTAATGAGCAAGTTTAATGTGTGCGGCAATTATGGAATAATAGAGATTTACCAATGGAAAGAGTAGGAGGGTGCATTTTGAGGACACGAGTTCATGCCACTGATCACAAGTATTTATCACACTGAGGAAATCCTTGGGGCTTTCAAGAGATTCGAAAATTTTTTCCCATAGCTGTCAGCATTCCAAAAATATAATAATTTGTTCTATTAACCGAACCATTAGATGAAAATAATCGCATACTTAATTAAGTAATTTAAGTTTTGGAAAAATGTTGTACTTCACCTCAGGTGGAATTCTGTCCAGTACATTTTTCTGGATGCTGCCATTTGGGATTTCTTCTTGCTTGAGTATTCCGTTGTCATGGACCACCTCCTCGTTACTGGAACCTCCCGTAAACTCAGCAGAACCGGAAGTTGACGCCAACGATGGAGCACTGGTGTTAGAAATGTGTTGCTCCGTGGAGTCCTCCAATTTTAATTCCTTGGCAGACCTCATCGTCTCCTCTCCTCCGCGCTTGTTGCCCTTTGGCATATTTATTTGAAGTGCTGGTGGGTAATAAACCAAAACTCATTAAACATTAAATAAATATAAAATTTTCCTTTCAATTAAGAAATCTCAATGGAATGTCAATACTGAATGTTTATAAGCTATCAATCTCCATTCCACCAATTACTAATTACTAATAAAATATATTTTGTAATTCTGTTTTGTTTACCCGTTAATCCAAGCTTTCTCAGGGGTGTTCTCACATTAATTACTCGAATGTGTCACTAACGTTACAGTACAATTAAATGTTTTAGTCACAATTTAAAGAAAAACACAGCAACAACAGAAGTTCTCAATTCTCAGATCTCGTCAGCCGGGATTTGTTTACTTTTGTGACTTCATATGATAGCTTGTTATGCTGCTGATTAGCGGGAAGGGCATTGTACCTAATTCCTTTGTTGGCACTGATCGCATCAACATTATGCATTTTTTATGTTCATGCATGAAAACAATGATTTATAAATGCTTCACAATTTTGCAGATTTACAAAACATATTTAATTTATTAATTGCATTTTATCTACATTATAAATTAAAAGGAATTGTAGGAGTAATCAGCTCCTGGACAGATTCGCGGCCACAGCCATATCCGTCTTTATTATTCCGTTA
>JAQIXW010002353.1:0-15781 GCA_034700685.1 Willowsia buskii | reverse complement strand
ATATGATTTTTTGAAAAATGTGCCCAAATTAAGAAAACATTTTCCCAACATAAACGCGATAGCTCAAACAAGTTTCAATATTTTGAAAAACTGATTAATGGGATTTGTAGAGCAAGCAAAATGCTTTACTGTGCATTTCATCGTTTTTAAAAATGTGGTAAATTTGCTCTTCAAAAATGGCGTTCAAAGATTGGTGCAGGCAAATTTTTGAAAAATTTATTTTTAATTCACCAACAAAAATGCGAATTATTCTGAATAATATGACAAAATACGTGTCTTAGCATGACCTACAACTCCGCAAAGTATTGGATTGTTTTAGAAAATGTACTTTGAGAAAAAATATTTTTTCCCGATTTTTCGGTTTTTTGGGATTACGACCCTTGCAATACACCAAAAAAGGCAAAATTCGGGTTGTACGAACTTTTCTCGAGTAACTCATCAATTTACAAGCAAAATCAACTCTCTTCAAAAAATCGATGCAAATAGTGCTTTCCTTTGAAAAAAAGTTACTCTCTATATCCCCGGGTGGTTAGTAATTTATCGAACAATAAATGCATTAAACATTAAAAATCCTTAAAACATCTCCAACGGATAATCATGATGACTACTTTAATTATTTGGAATTTAGTAGTTTTTTACACTGACTGAATGTTGGGCTGATGCAAAATATGTCATAAATATATAAATAATCTGCTCATGCACAAGAGTAGCTAGCTTACGGACGCTGACTATAATAACAATTTCATATATCTCATATTAAACTTTAAAAATGTTAAGTAAATCGATATTTAAAAAACACTCAATCGATCACACCAAGATAATCGAAGAAATGCTTATCATGACATAATATCACACTAAAATTAAAATTCCATTTATTTTTTTTTTTAGATATTCTCATGCCAGAATACGAAATAATTAAAGCCAGCAAGGCATGCGTGTAATTGTGAAGTTGAAAAAAAAACTTGTCTGCATTTATTACGCCCAGCTTCAGGTGTAAGCTGTTTACGTAAACACTGTGTGAACAACTTATATAACATTAATTAACAACTCATTTTTTAAATTCTAATCACTTTTTTAGTGTTTCCACAATTTAAAGTCGATTATATTTTTTAATTTTAAACAATATATCACAAATAGAGCAAATTTCATTTTAAAGACGTAATTGTTACACATACTGCATTGGTAAGAAATAATATAAAAAATAATTGATAATAGGATTACCTTTTTTCAAACAAACTTGTTTTTCTCGTTGTCTTAATTAGTTCTCATAGAGAGTACTTATTTCCAACTGTCAAAAATTCAATTTCGGGCATAAATTTATTTAAGAGGAACTTATGACAACCGACGAGACACGAACACATGAAGAGGCTTACTGGCACTTGGTGTCATCATAACATGCATTTCAACTTTTCAATTTATCCGTAAGTGGTATATGAGGAGATATTCAATTGACATTAAAATGTTCATCTGATGATCAAACATTTCTAATGCTACTTCAACAATGTATTTCTTAATTAAAAAATTCCACTTATATATGATATTTGACACTCTTGAAATCTGAAGATCTACTATTATTGTATTCCTTTTGGAATGGAATAATAATTCTGTGTAAGTTGACGTGGCTTAGTGCGTAGAAGAAAATCGTTTGTTAGTGAACTTATATGCCGAATAAAGATATATAGATAAATACAGATTTACTATCATATTTTGAGCTTTTTGCTGGATGAATTCATGGAATTTTCTGTTTCCACTTTTGGAATACGATTACTTTTGTTTACGTTAGTAAAATAACAATATCATACTTTAATTAGGTTACGTTTGAACAAAGGCACGCTCATTTTGTTAGGGTAATTCGTCCTGAAGTCTCTGGTTTACCGTTTCTTATTATTTAGAAACGATGAAAAATCAAATTCTAGTAATTCTTCTGCTTTTTGGCGTAACACCAGCAAATTGTCAAGACGTATGCGTAATTTCCGTTTTCAGGAGAACTCTGGATGCAATTCTTGCTGCATTGGGTTCTGGCAATCATGACATCGTCTGCGCCTCGTTCGACTTGAAGGACTGCAACTTTTCCCTAAATCTATCTCGTTATATGCTACTGAATTCCGATGTAGACGTCAGTTTTGAGAACAGCTTTCCATCCAAGCACATACAACCTTTCCTCACCATCATCAATAGTGAAACAGGGAATATTGACCAGTTTGTTAAGTTTGGAATGCAGCCGTCCACAATGTTCATCGCAACAACAACTCAGATCTTTAATAAAAATGAAATCATCGCTGAAAACCATTTCTCCCACAAAGAAATCAACTGGCCCTCTGTAAAACTAGTTCTCTTTCCCTTCATAACAGACGAAAAGTTGAGCATAAACTACGTGGTCCTATGCAATGGATATTGCAACCAAGAATCTGACACTGAAAATGCGGACAACAGCATCATTCTCTCAATTCTGAATCCTGTCGTGTTTCATCGAAAGCTATTTCGACTTGGGAACCAAAGAAAAGTAGATGTCATCCAATACTTCTGGTATTCTGAGTACTTGAAATATTATGCTCGGAATTTGTTAGCGTGCTGGGATCTAATTCAGAAAAAGGAATATTGGGATGGAATGTTCTGCAACTCCGAACTGATGTCATCAATTCTCCTACACTTCGTTCACAACATTACCATTAGTCTTTTAAACAAACGTGACGCAGTCACATGGGAAATCACAGATACAACAGAAACCGGTCAATATCTGATCACTGATTCACTCTTCAATTTACATGTTCATTCCCACTTTTCCCAGTTCTACAAGTTGAGTGGACTCCAGTTCGGGGAATTCAATGTTCACCAACTCGTGTACTGTGTTACGGACAGAAAGGAACATCAAACGCTGACATTTGGGATTCGGGTTTCAACCTGGACGAATCCATTTAGTTTGGAAGTTTGGGGAATTTGTTTGGCCACAATTCTAGCGTTTACAATCATTGAGTCCTCAACGAGGCTTTGTCTTTTCGATGCTCACGTCTGTCTAGACGTTTTCGGGGAATTCATTGGAGCAGCTTTCCCAAAAAATATTTTTCACGACAAACTTTTCTTAATTCTCAGTCTGGTGGGAATGCTGGTGTGGAACGTGTACGGAAACGAGATTCTAAGTCTCCTCACCATTCCAGACCCACCCAAATTGTTTTCATCTTTGCGGGAAATGCTGATGTTTGGATACAAAATAATATGGGAACATTATTTTGGGGGTAATCCAGTTGAGGCATATTACAGCACTTTCGAAGAGAAGGGCCTACTCGATGTTCTAAACAACAGTTTCCACATTCTTGAGAATTCTGTCGAGACCCTTACGGAGGAAGCAAGCCTTGCAACGAAAAAGTACGCTACGTTAATGGACAACGACGTTCAAGCATCTGCACAGATTTTGAAAACTGAAATTTTAAATGAACTTGGGAAGCAAAATGCTGAGTGCTTTGTTTTACCAGAAATATTTCAAAAATCAGCAGTTTTCAGAGAGGTTTACACGATGAATCGAGTGTGGTTGTTTGAAACATACCAGAGAATTATTGAAAATGGACTAAGAGACAAATGGAAGAAGTGGGCTCAGGAGGCTGATAGGTATGTTAGAAGATTATCGCTTGAAAACCCGAATTCGAACAAACCAATTCCAGGAGACAAGATCGAAATTGAGAGTGTGCTCGCAGTAGTGGTCATACAACTGGTAGTATTTCTCGTAGGCTTTATTTGTCTGTTGCTTGAGTTGAGGGCTAAGCCGTCTACCCAAATGGCTAAGAAGTCATATGCTGAAAATGAACGGTTTGAAAATCCGAAAGAATGTTCGAAAAGTGAAGGCGACGCAACTATGAATCGAGAAGAATCTGAAGACATTAATATTTTTCAAACCTGTGGGAAAATGTCAACAAAAGATCAGAATAACTTGGAGTCAAGTATGAGAGAAGGAAAATTTGAAGAAATAGAGTCTTCTCCATTGGAATTGGATGTCGCAGATTTGACAGGCAACGTTGCTCAGACGGATTCAAACAAAGAGTTAACGAAATAAATGCGGTGGAAAATTTAGATAAACATTTTGTGAATAAAGCCTTCACATTTATAGTTTAGCAATACATGTCATAGATTGATTAGCAGATCTCGATGTCAACAAAATTTTATTTATTGCAAAACACATCCTAGTACAATGAAATGCATAATAAAAAGGTTATAATTTTAAAAGTTCGTGTAGTGTAAGTTTTGAATTATAATCCTGTGCGGAATTACACATGAAAGTAAATTTATAATATATAAATTAAAGCCAACCTATTAATCCTTTAGATTTACCTGGGTGATGTGGTCGCCAGTGACCAAAAAAGTACAAACGTCACCAAATTACACAAACAAGTATGCACAAAAGTTCTTAAAATATTTTTAAAAAACCATTAATCGAATCCTTTAAACTTTTCTGTTGAGTATGATTTAACATTACGTGCTGTTTGCGCTAATGATATGCTATTGTAAATGATTCATGATTTGGGTTAAATAAAACATAAGTGATAATAAAAAAGAGTGTCATTTTATGGCCCTCATTCAAAAATTAGTCACTCTCACATATCTTTATAATCCACGTCTACCCCATCCACATGATCTTGACTCCTTACAGCTTGCCCGATATTCCCAGCCGACGAGACAGACTTCTCATGCGAAGTAGAAAAAGAAATTCAGGAAAAAATTTTGATCAAGATTAGATCAGCAAGTCTTAGAGTCTCTCTTAGAGCAAAGTTTTTACAACTAAGTATTTCGGTAAGGAAACAACAATGTTAGCAAATATCAGTCAGTTTTTTGGATTGTTTACATGTTGGTTTCGGGGAAACGCAATCACAGGTTTGTTTACAGTTCCCAATGTTCCGAAGCCGTTTACGACAATAGCAGGCATTTAGATGCAGGATATAAAATTGTGTGGGAGGAATTCAAGTATAGATTTTGGGATGAACATTATCATGACTTTAACAGAAACGGTATGGACAATATTTTTAGTCCCAGTTTCGTAAGCTTTAATCGTCAGAGAAGTGAAACAGAACTATAAAATATTTTATTAAAAAGTGCATCTTTATAACGCAGGGGATTCTTACCTTCAGGTATTTCATGTTGAAACCAATATTTTAGGGCTCCGCCTTCAAATTGAAGGATTCAAGTATTTTTTGCCTGATGACCTAGCTAGAATATACGCTTATATGACGGTTTACACGAATAAAAAGGACTTGCGTATGGACTCGTGTGCAAGAATAGTTGAAAGCGGACTGTTAACAAAATGGTATGAATGGGCGGATATTGCTTATCAATATAGGTTTCAAATAAATATATCGTCATTGCAATTGAGTGGACTGGTCCCTGGAAAAAAATTGTCTTACGATTATATTGCACAATTGCTGAAGTGTCGCTGTTGTTGTAGCAATTATTTTGAATTCGAGTTTAGTTTTACGTGTTTTTCAAGTTTGTATTGCTAAGAACTTTATCAAATCTTGTGCTATGTGGAATCGACAATTTTGTAAACTTTAATTTAGAAGTTTTACATAAATTTTGTCCAGATTTTCTACATTGAGATTTTAAGGAAGGTGTAAATTGTTTTTTCGTATCATATTTAATTGTATCAAGAGACAAAGATTGTTCCTGTAAAAAGTTGTAGTGTGGAAAATTTACAGAATAATATGTTGTTATGGAAAAATTGTTGACAAAACTTAAGTACTCTTATTATTATTACACAAAAATATGCTCATTTAAATTTTGATAATTAAAGCATGATTTTCTTGTCAAACAGTTTTGGAGTGTTAACTGCGCATATCAGGAAAACTGCAGAGTATTGATAAAAAACGTTTACTTGTCTAATTGGTATTTCGACGTGATGTTATGAATATTTGATTATGCCTTTGTATGTACACAACACTTTAACTTATGTCGGTGAACAAATATTCGTTGATGAAATTCCTGGGCCACATTTGAAATCATTAGATAAATGTTTTATTAGGACTAGTACTTATACATTATATGCAAACATCTTGACGTGTCCAATTTCAAATTTTCCAACTAAACTTCATACATTATGAGACAGCACTCGTCACACACTTTGTTTCTCTCCATAAGAACTTATCTCTCTACTTTTGCAAGACCACTTGCGGAGCTGGAATTTGTTAAATGAAGTAGCTTTAAGAAACAAAATTGAGATATGTTTACAATTTGTGAGCCCCAATTACAATATCCGTTCTTTAGCACGTAAAGTATTATGTACTTAACAATTGTCAGCAACTAAATGACATAATTTGTTTAACCACACATAATATACGACATAATTAAATAATATTTTACTGCCTGGATGTATTCAGCAGAAAGATTTGACAAGTAAGGACGAAATAGTTACATTTTTTTATTGCCAGCTTGGCGTTTCCCTGAATTAACTTAGATCGCTAATTTTCGTTACTTCGTACGATTTAGAAACCATGAATATCCGACTTCTATTAAGTATTCTTGTTTTGAGTCTAACACAAGCAGATTGTAAAAATGTTTGCGAAATCTCCGTTTTCAGGGGAACTCTGCAGACAGTTCTTGTAGCATTGGGTTCTGGCAATCATGACATCGCGTTTGTCTCTTTCGACTTGCAGGACTGCAACTTTTCCTTAAATCCGTCTCGCTACATGCTATTGAATCAGGATTTAAACGTCAGTTTTAAGTACAGCTTTCCTTCTAAACACAGACAACCATTCCTCACAATCATCAAAAGTGAAAACGGGAACATTGACCAGTTTGTTAGGTTTGGAATGCAGCCGTCCACAATAATCATTACGACAACAAGTAAATATTTCTATCAAGGTGAAATCATACACTTTGCAATCCCATTCTCAATCAATCAAATCAACTGGCCTTCAACAAAACTTGTTCTCTTTCCTTTCATATCAAACCCGAATCTAAAATACGTGGTCCTCTGCAATGGATATTGCAAACAAGATTTCAACACTAACAATCTAAACAAAAGCTTTCTCATCTCGATGTTGAATCCCGTGGTGCTGCATCGAAAATTATTTCGACTTGGGAACCAAAGATATGTAGATGTCATCCAATACGTCTGGTATCCGGACTACTTTATAGACTACGATCACAATTTGTTAGAGTGCTGGGATTTGATTCATACAAGAAATTTCCGGTACTGCAACCCTGAGCTAATGTCATCAATTCTCCTGCACTACTACCACAACATCACCATTAATCTTATGGATAAACATGATCCAGATACAAGGGTAATCACAGATACAACGGAAACCGGTCAATATCTATTAAGTAATCAATTCATCAGAGAACAAGCTCATGCCCACTATTCCCAGTTCTATAGGTTGAGTGGGCTCCAGTTCAATTATGTTCTAATTCGCCAACTCGTGTATTGTGTAACGGAAAAAAATGCACTTCAAACGCTCACGTTTGGGATTCGGTTTTCAACCTGGACAAATCCATTCAGTTTGGAAATCTGGGGAGTCTGCTTGGCCACAATTCTGACGTTTACAATTATTGAATCCTCAACGAGACATTGTGTTTTCGATGCTCACGTCTGTCTAGATGTGTTTGGGGAATTCATTGGAGCAGCTTTCCCCAAACACATTTTTCATGACAAACTTTTCTTGATGCTCAGTCTAGCGGGAATGCTGGTGTGGAACGTGTACGGAAACGAGATTCTAAGTCTCCTTACCATTCCGGACCCGCCCAAACTGTTTTCGTCGTTGCGAGAAATGCTGATATTTGGATACAAAATCATATGGCCGAGTTATCTTTGCGAAAGTCCAGTTGTGAAATATTACACCCCGTTCAAAGAAAAGGGCCTGATTGATGTTCTAAACAACAGTTTCCACATTCTTAACAAACCTATTCTGTTTGTTACGGATGTGGCAAGCCTTGTTACGAAGAGGTGCGCCAGGATAGTGGACAATGACGCTCAATCATATGCACAACTTTTAAAAACTACAATTGCTAATGAGCTCTTTAAACAGGATGCGGAGTGCTATGTTTTACCAGAAATAATAGAAAAATCAGAAGTTTACAAAGAGATTTACACGATGAATCGCGTGTGGCTGTTTGAAACATACCAGAGAATTGTCGAAAATGGGCTAATGAACAAATGGGAAGAGTGGGCTCTGGCGGCGAAAAGATATTATAACGAGTTGTCACTTGAAAACTCGAATATAAACAAAGCAACTCCAGGGGACAAAATCAAAATTGAGAGTGTGCTCGCTGTTGTGGTCATACAACTGGTGGTATTTCTCATTGGCTTCATCTGTCTGTTGGTTGAGCTTAAAGTTAAGCTTTCAACCAAAATGTTTAAGAAGTCCTGTGCGCAAAACAAACAGTTTGGAGACTCCACAGAATGTTCAGGAAGCGGAGAATGTGGCACATCCATTGGTGTATATCGAGAAGAATCTGAAGACATGAATATTTTTCCTATCAATAGGGAAAAGTCAAGAGAAGATTAGAACAGCTTGGATTCAACCCAGAGAGAGGGGAAGTTTGAAGAACTAGAAACTGCTCCATTGGAATTGGAAGTCGCAGATTTGGCAAGGAATTTCGCTCAGACTAAGTCAAATTTGGTCTTTGGAGAAATGACCTTGGTGGCAAATTTAGAGATGTCAATGTAGATGTAGTGCAAGCAAGTATTGAATTTCCTGCGTGTAGTTACGCATGGAAATGAATATATAATGAATAAGCTAAACCCCACCTACAATTCATTCCGGATAAAATGGTGTGATGTGTTTACCATTGACCAAATAAGTCTCAACTTCACCAAAACACACAAACGAATATGCACAAAAAAATCTAAAAATATATTTTTTTAAATCTATGATAGAATTTTTTAGAGTTTTCAGTGAATTATGTAAATTATTAAATATTACGTGATATTTGTACTAATGATATGCTGTTGTAAATTATTCATGATTCGGGTTAAATAAAACATAAATGTTGATGAGAAGAGTGTCAGTTTATGGGTTTTATTCAAAACTACTAAGCCTGATATATTCCTTATTATCCGTTTCCACCCTCTCCATATTGTCATAAAGGCCCCCAGCCTGCCCCATAAACGAGTACCAAACTTAACATTATTTACTTAATTTCGAAGGATCTTTAAAACATAAAAAAATAAAATGTCATTCTTTTAATTCAAGGCGCTTAATCTGCCTACCTCATATCACTCGCATTCTTTAGTACCATATCTTTCCCGTTTCTTAAAATACGAAATACGAGACCTTTACCCTCGACTGAGACATTGCAATATCAGATATCCAAAATTTACATGAGATCGGGTTTACCGTATTTGTCTAGGAAACTTGTTGGTCTCGGGAAAATTAACTTGAGGTCATGGAAGATCTCAGTTAAGATTTTATATCGCCTGGACTTTATCTCTTTGACGCTCATACCAAATATAATTATCTTTCTAGTTGGACTAAGTGTTGAAGCTGCTCACTCGCCCAGATAGTTGTTGTCGACGATTTTTAGTTGACGATGACTTGATATTGAGATAAATACTTACTTTTGCTATATAAAAAATCCACTTCGGTGATTCCCTTCAAAATTTGTTCAACAGAAGGACACCGACACTTGACCGTCATCATAACGAGCATTTCGGTTTTTCAGTTTATACCTAAGTTATGCTTACATTAAGGCATTCTACATTGCCATTTAAATGTTCACGTGATGATGAAACATTTCGAATGCTACTTCTTCGAGGAGTTTTCTTAATTGAAAAATCGCACTCGTACAACATTAGTCGCTCACAAAATCTGAGGACTAACATCGTATTCCTTTCGGCACGGAAATATAATGCTGTGAAGGTTGACGTAGCGTAGTGAATAAAAAATAAAATATTTTCAGGATTGGTGAAATTTCTGTTCTTTGTTCGATTGTAATGATGAGGTTAAAATGATAAATATATTTTGAGGTTTTCTCAGTGTGAATTCACAGTTATTTTAATTTTTGTTTTCAATACAATTTCTCTTAATTGTATTGAATTTTACAATTAAATTGAGCTATTCTTATTAACACACATAATAGGCTTTCCTAAAATTTGGTATAAAGTCTCGACGCTCATTTTCATAAAATAATTTAATTGGAAGTCTAATTCTCCCTGCGTCTTGTAATAATGCCAGAAATATTGTCCCACCGAAACATTTGTTCGGGAAATATTGTCCTAGGGAAAAGTGATCTTCTGGAAAATATTTACAAAGAAAAATTTACCGAATGAAACAACTTTCCACTAGACTAAATATCTTGAGGAATATTGTTCTCGAGAAACGACGATTCGAGAAATGATAAGATTCAAGAAAAATTGTCCAAAGGCTAATATCCAGAGAAAAAGTATGTTCTTGGAAAAGAATGGCTAGGGAGAAATGGAGCAGTGGAGCAAATAGTGACCAACCTCTTACCTTAATACTTGATGTCCTGTTTTTTTAATTAAATGTGCGTAAGACTTCAAGTTGACAATGACATGCCTCATTAAGGAATAAATTATCTTTTCTACATAAAAACTTCAATTTGGTACGCAAATTTTTAACTTGTATAGTAATGGAATGTATGACAAGAGTTTTACTGACACCTGGCGATATCATCACGAGCATTAAAGTGGCTTTAAATTTTGCCGTAAGTACTATACTAAGGCATTTTAAAGTGACATCAAAGCCCGCATCTGATGATGAAATAATTCTAATGCTACTTCATTTATATCTCATATATTCGGAATATTAATTCTGTGAAAGCTGACGTGGCTTATTGTATGGAAAGTAGACGTTTCTTAGCGAAATTGCTTTTCCTTCTGAAAACTTATTAAAGATTGACTATCATATTTTGAACTTTCTGCTGGACGAACCCTAAGGAATATTCTCTTTTTGGTTTCGAAATACGATTAGTCTTGCTTGTGTTCGCCTTATAATGGAATTCATTTTAAAATAAAAGTTATACAGTTAAGTAAAGTCATGTCTCAATAGTTGGTCTTAGTGACATTTTAGGTGCCGTTATTTTTGTAGGAATTGTTTAAACCTTACGCCTAATTCATCATATTATTCAGGTTTGCTTTGATAAGGATTTTAGTTTAAAATGTGCTGTTTGGTATAGACAAATTTGCAATTTTGTTTGACATTTTAGAAAACTTCATTTTTTCAGAGTTTGAAAAAAAAAATTATAATATTGATAACCAACAACCCTAAAGGTTGTCGCAAAGCCATCACGTAACATTTGATGTCCCGATTTTTTAATTATATGTGTAAAGGCCTTTAAATTGGCAATGACATGCCCCATTCGGGAAAATTATTTTTTATATGTAAAAAATTCACGTTGATGCGCAAATTTATATTTTATATAAAAAAGATTGTATGACAAGCTGTTGTGATGAAGAGTTTTACTGGCACTTGGTGCCATCATAGCGAGCATTGTGGCTTTCTAATTATCCGAAAGTACTGTATTAAGACATTTTAAAGTGACTTCAAAGTCTACATCCGATGATGAAACATTTCTGATGCTTCTTCTTTTATAGCTTTTATGTCAATTGAAGATTTGCACTCACAAAATATTTGTCATTCATAAAATCTGAAGACCAATTGCGTGTCATATTTGAGATTGTTCAATTCTGAGAAAGTTGATGTGGCTTAGTGACTAGAAGATACTCTCTTTGGTGAAAATGTAGGGTCCAAAGATTATTATATTTTTAGCTTCTTGCAGGATGAATTGGTAGTTATCTCCTGTATGGGTTATAATACGATATCTTTTATGTGTACGGAATTTTATAATGTAATTGACTTAATATTATAGCAGCACTGGAAAAATTCATATTTCGTTCAACACAGTTTATACAAGTATCAAAGTTTAAACACTTTTTTTGATTTTTTTAAGCAAATTTTATTTTAAATTCTCATTTCTGCAACTGACGATTTAAAAACCATGAAGATTCAACTTAAGCTTATCAATCTGCTCTTTATTGTAACGCTTAGAGACTGCGAAGGTGTTTGCGATATCTCAAATTTCAGGAGAACTCTGCAGTCAATACTTGTTGCAGTTGGTTCTGGAAATCATGACATCGCCTTCGTCTCTTTCAACTTGCAGGACTGCAAGATTCCACTAAATCTTTCTCGCTACATGCTATTGAATCACGATTTAAATGTCAGTTTTAAGTATAACTTCCCATCTAAACACAGGCAACCGTTTTTCACCGTCATCAAAAGTGAAGAAGGAAATGTTGACCAGTTTCTCAAGTTTGGAATGCAGCCATCCACAATATTCATTTCCACAGCAACCCATTTTTTTGAAAAAGATCAAATCATTGGGGAACACTATTTCACCAGCAAACAAATAAACTGGCCTTCAATCAAAATACTTCTCTTTCGCTCCAAAAGAGACGAAAAGTTCATAAAGTACACGGTCCTATGCAATGGGTACTGCAACCAAGAATCCAATACCAAAAATGTTGACAAACGCTTCATCATCTCGATTTTGAATCCCGTGCAGCTGCATCGGAAACTTTTTCGACTTGGGAACCAAAGAAAAGTGGATGTCATACAATTCGTCTGGTATTTGGACCACTTTATAGAGAATGCTCAAAATAAGTTAGCCTGCTGGTACCTGATTCAGAAAAAAGATTTCTGGTACTGTAATCCCGACCTGATGTCATCAATTCTCCTTCACTTCGTCCACAACATCACCGTTAATATTTTGTGGGTCAACGATCCAGTCACATGGAAAATTGTAGGTCCAAAGGAAACCGGTCAATACCTTGTTACTAATAAAGCCTTCCTGGGACAATTTGATTCCCACTATTCCCAATTCTATAGGTTAAGCGGATTCCAGTTCAATTTCGTTCACATTAGCCAATTCGTGTATTGTGTAGTGGGCAAAGGAGGGCTTGAAAAGCTCACATTTGGAATTCGGTTTTCAACCTGGACAAATCCATTTAGCTTGGAAGTTTGGGGAATTTGTATCGTCACTATCTTAACATTTACAATTATTGAATCTTCGAAGATACTGTGTATTTTCGATGCTCACGCATGTCTAGATGTGTTCGGAGAATTCATTGGAGCAGCTTTCCCGAAATATATTTTTCATGACAAACTTTTCCTAATTCTCAGTCTGGTTGGAATGCTGGTGTGGAACGTGTACGGAAACGAGATTCTAAGTCTCCTCACCATTCCAGACCCACCCAAAATGTTTTCCTCTTTGCGGGAAATGCTGATGTTCGGATACAAGATTAAATGGCCACATTTTTTTCCGGCAAGTCCAGTTGAGTATTTTCCCAGCCTTTTTGATGGAAAGGATCTGCTCGATGTCCTAAACAACAGCTTTTGCATTCTTAACAAAGATATCAGTTTCAGGGAACATGCCAGCCTTGCTACAAGGATGTGCGCTTCGATAAGGGATAGCGATGTTCAAGCGTATGCACAACTTTTAAAAATTACAATCGCAAACGATCTCTTCAGACCGGACGCAGAGTGCTATGTGTTACCACAAGCATTCGAAAAATCAGAAGTTTACAGAGAGGTTTACACGATGAATCGGATGTGGTTGTTTGAAACTTACCAAAGCATTATGGAAAATGGACTCAAAAGCAAATGGGAAGAATGGGCGCTGGTGGCGGATAGATATTATAATAATATGTCACTTGAAAACCCGAATCCGAATAAGCCAATCCCAGGGGACAAAATCGAAATTGAGAGTGTGCTCGCTATTGTAGTCATACAAGTGGTTGTATTTCTCATTGGCTTAATCTGTCTATTCCTTGAGTTCAAAGCAAAGCCGTCTACCCAAACAGCTAGAATGTTTTGTGCACAAAATGAAATATTTGAAAATTTGAAAGAATGTTCACAAAGTGTTGAAAATGACGCAACTTTGAATCGAGAGGAATCTGAAGTTATGAACATCTTTCGAATTAATAAACAAAAGTCGACAAAAGATCAGAACAACTTGGAATCAATTGAGAGGGAAGGAATTTTAAGTCCAGTGGAAATTGCAGATTTGAAAAGCAGCGTTGATCAGACAGATTCATTGACAGATATGGACTCCAGATAAATGATTATGGTGACAAATTAAAAGGCATCAACTTCCTCGTCCTCTACAGCGTCACCCGATGTACAGAAGTTCTAGTTATTTTAATGGAATCAGTGTCACTATTAGAAAATCTAAGCGCAAAAAACATGCACCAAAATCCTATAAGTATGCATAAAAAATCGTTAATCTATTTTAAAAAATTTAAGTGATTATTGAATATAACTAAATATAAATATCATTTGTGCTTTGTGGCTGGAGTTAAAAGCTGCAAAGCAAAGAGTTAGGATTATAGCGTAAACGATTGTAGTGGAGCAGGTTAGCAGAACCATATATCGTTATGGAATTTACACTATGTATACAAGAAAATAGTTACAAATAGTTTACAAATTTTAGTTAAGTATCCATATTTCAGTATTAAAATTGTGCTGTGTATTTTAAGTTGCAGCATCCATCTCAATTATGTATTATATATATCAAGATAATGATTTTAAGAGAACTTGGAGTAGAAGGATTTCAGTGTCATGTTTGACCTGAGGATCTGAGTAGTCTACACAGTTATGTAATATCATCTTTACATTTGAGTGCATTGGTTACTGGAATTAAAATCGGTCTTAATGATATTTAAGGTGTACTTGTCCTGGAAATTTTCTTGACTTTCAGTATAATTTTACATGTTTTAAAAGTTTGTTTAGTTAAGGAGTTCAGTTCCTAATGGGTTTTCACACCACGTAATGGTTATATGAAATATATTGGAACATTAATTGTATTTTTCTTACAGGCCAGAATCAATCTACATTATTTCAGGTTGGTTGTGTTATGCTGGCTTTATTTGAAAATTTGTTTACGAGCTAGAAAGCAATATTAAGATGGCATGCTTGTTTTAATTGCTTTGAGAAGCCGAAAACAACTATAAGCCAGCATGTGGAACAAACCACTTGAAAAACACTGGCCCCTTAGTCTATGTGTCTTAGAGTTTCGTGTGCTATTACCAAAAACAGAGAACGATACTATAACAGATTTTGCAAACACAAGCAGATTTACAAGTGACATTTCTTGAGCCTCAAAGAATTAAAAAATTTCTACCTTGTAGTTTTTAAGAATTGAGTAAATGTAAAAATCTCACATTCCAAAGAAAACTACGAAATGTAAACTAGAAAAACCCGAAAAATCACAAACGTTCAGTGTACAATATATTCAATAAGAATTGAAACCACTCCTAAAAATATTTTCGTATACTTTCATATAAAACATATTGGACACAAACAAATTTAAGTACTTTCACCCTAACTTTGCCACTAATTGAAAAGACCAGAATACTCCATATGTCAATATTTTGAAAGTTTAAAAGTACAAGTTTGCAAATGATTAAAAAAAGCATTTCGACAGTATTGGTAAATATAATTTCCAAAATTCTCAAAAGATCACAAAACCAATCTTTTAAGTTTCTACATATACTGGTCACGTTTATGGATGTAAAGGAAACACGGGAATTTTTAATGGAAATGGCAAGCTTTCGAATGTAACTACATTCTTCATCAGGGCAAGCAATGAAAAAGAAATTAACAAATCTTGATAAGAACACTACTGTACATTAAAATAAGAAATTAATAGCAATATAAAAGTTATTGATATCATAAGTTTAGGGTTCCGGACTATCCTTCCACTACACATTTTTCCCCGGACACTTTTCCCCCGGTCATTCTTTCTCTAGGACAATTTTTCCCTAGGACAGATTTACTCTAGGACA
>JAQIXW010002352.1:0-15787 GCA_034700685.1 Willowsia buskii | reverse complement strand
GGGAATAGACGGGAATCGCCAGTTGGACATTCTCGTTGTGACTACAAAAAATACACGGTGTTTACAAAGGTTGCCCCATTCGCTGAATGGGTGAAGAAAACAGTGTATGATCTTGAATTTGATTACAACCGTCGTCGTCGAAAGTAAAGCGTCTGTCTGATTGAATTTCTGATATATATAACGGGAATACATGTTCACATTAGAGAATATGAATATCATGCATCGTTGTTTTTACGCTACTAAATAAAAATCTAAGTACATTTCCTACGTTAAGTGCACTACGATTTATATAGTTTTATGGCTCATTTATTTTCTTCATTTGTAACGATAAACTTTTAAGTGTGAACTACATACTATAGATTAAAAAATCCATAACTATTATTATTTGACAAGTGGTATTATAGTTTGGTACTTGATAAAAACAACTTAAAATATTTTACAAATATGCAATTAAAGCAACAACGAAGAAACTGCTTTGCTTTAAATCATCGACAAAATGTAATTAGTTGTATTAGTTTAGGGTGTTTTATTTATGTTTTGCAACTGCCGCAGACGGTCAAGAAGATGATCCTTTTTCGACTCGGATAGATGTTTTGTCTCTTGAATATACCGTGTCAACGGGTTGAAATAATCCTTCACTTGCGGATGATGGACATCTTTGTTGGTATTTTGGCTTCCCAGTTTTGTCGCCGTCTGTAAGCATAGTCGCAATAGACGCCACATGTTTTAAAACCAACATTTTGTTACATCGGCAACGAATTTTCATTGATAATTTATATCTATGCGTACCTGTTCAACCGGAACATTAGTTTTTGTTGGCTCTGATGAAGGGACCCTGTCATTTTTGACATTGCGCTTCGCGTCAACCTTGAAATCTGATGTTTGTTTAACATTGGCATTAGTTGAACATTTGCCGACGCACTTGTCATTTGAGGATTTCCACGAAAACTGCAATGTCTTCTCATTACACTGTCTGATTGGATCGGTTGCCACTCGCCAACTGCCTGCCGCACTGTGCATTCTTGTTGCTGCATACCCCTTTGAGGACCGATATTCTTCATGGCTAAAATGTGTTGAGTATAATTGCGGAACTGATGACGTCTGCCAGAATTCTTCTCTGGCTTTCCTTGCCTCTTTCCTTCTTATTTCCTCTTGTACATTCTTCTCCTCGTCTCGCAACACGATTGGCTTACCCCCACGTTTTCGAATATTTTCCCTTTCCTCAGCCAGTCTAATTTTGGCTTTCGTTAAAACCTCGTCGATAGTTTCCCCTGTTTTTTTCTTCTGCGTTGTGATCACATTTTGAGGTTCGGCTCGTTCCGACCTCATCAACTTTTGTATACGGTTCGCAATAATGGATTTCAAACCCAGCAACCGTGTTTTTAATGTCTTTTTTGGAGCATCATTACATGCATTCTCAATCAATCTTTGATTTCTTTCTTCTTCCTCTCTTTTTCTGGTCTCTTTTGTTACGTCTTCAAACGGTTCGTGAAGATTATTAACTGGATCAGCACGAATGACTCTCCATCTGGCTTCTGATGACATTGCCTCATTCATGTGATTACATGATTTCCTGTTTGCTAGATTCGTCTCTTGACTCATATGATTGGTTGCTTTGAGCTTTTGTAATTTTTGTTGGTTTGCCTCAGCAAGGTTAGACCTCCATAGCAATGACGCATCGACCGGGCTTGGTTTACGTCCAATTGCTTTTTCCGTGTTCTCTGCTACTCGCAAAAAGTCTTCAATACCTCGACTTTGATCATCTACTTTGTTTTTTTCTGAATGCGAGGCCCACGAAATTTTTGATACAGTTGTATGATCCGTCTGATCCCTATCATTATCCTTTGTTTTAGTTTTTAATGAACCCGTAGGATCCTCCTCGTCGTCACTACTGCTGTCCTCTCTGTAATTTAGACGTTTGACGCTACTCAGCAATCGAGGACTTTTCCTACGCATGGGATTCCGTAGACTAGAACCCGTCGCGTACGCGGAACATGGTTCACCTTTTTGGAAGCCTAACGTTTGCGTTGTTTTATTTATTGCTGGATGCGGATCCGGCGAAACAGATTGCGGATCCACTGATGTGGGATGTTTCTGAGTACTTTCTAACTCTCGACAACGTCGTTCATTTAAAGTATTCACAACATTTGTTGGAACACCAAGAGTCTGAGTTGTTTTGCTATTCGAGGATACCATATCTGATGGCAAATTGCCTTCTTCCATACGGCTGCGTAAATTCACACTCCTGCCCCTGTTTTGTCCACTGGACGACGGCACAGCATCCGACAGACTCAATCTGCGTATCTCCTGTGAGGAAATTTCACTACATGATTTTGGTAACGGTGGAACACAACCAGGTAGAACCCTTAACAGATCGTAGTGGTCTTGATTTCGTCGAGAAAGGTAGATCGTGTCCGAAAACTCATCCTCGTTTATCCACGTGTCTGGTTCCTTATGTTGCAATATGCAAAACCGTAAGGAATAGACTTGAGAAGCGGCGACGATTGCCAAGTGGTCCCCCCAATCCGACGAAATCTTCTTAACTAAGGGCAATTATATGTTATCGTAAACAACATTCCGACTTTGAAAAGAATATTCTAATTTCAAGTATATTGCCTTACGTGATAGGTTAAACCTTTCGTTCATTTCCACTTCTGCCTCATCTACACGGAATTTGTTGAATTCAACTGCTTTATCCTCGGGAACCATAAACGGCTCGAAAAATGCTCGGTCTTTTTTAATTTTGTGATATAGAGTGTTTCGAATGTCCTTTTGAGTAGAACACGGAAATTGATCTTTGCGGATAGGGTCGTCACGTATACGCCGGCGGACCGATTCGTAAAAGCAATTCCTATACAACCACATGAAAATGAGGGCTTTAGTTGTGGGCTATTAATAATGCGCGTTAAATTTGCTTCTTACTTAACTTAGCTTCTTACCCGTCCCCAGGAATATTTTCCTTTTCTAAATTCAAATTCTGCAGGTGCACATCAAATTTGTCGTTTTCAATTGACCTCCATTGTAATTCTAAAATTTCCGCACGGTCAACATCATCCTTGAGCATTTGTTTAAACGCATTGAACTCCTCAAGCTCTCCAGAAGCAACAAGTCCTCCAATGAACAGATTGATTTCGTTCTTGTCATTTTTGTTTTCCAGCTCGCGCTCCTTTTTCAGCAAGTCCAACAACTCGATTTGTCGCTGCACATCGGATTCCTCCACCATACCGACTTGCTGTTGCTTCACCTGTTGTCCACGCTTGCGGAAATTCACATTCCTGTCCCTGTTTTGTCCACTGGACGACGGAACATCATCAAACGGTACCACCGGTTTTGTAGACTTTGACTGTGTCGTCTCATATACGGCCACTTTTCCACTGGAAGTCGGGGGAGGCTTGCAAGTTGTACGCCTTCCGCGACCACGTCCAATTGAAAATAGGTTTCCGTGCAATATTGGTGATGGGGGAACAGCAAATGGGAAATCTTTAACCAGTGAGGAACGCTTCGCGGATTCGGCAACTAAATTGGCGTCCGCATCCTTCAGCATGGTAAGAGAATCCTTAATTTCACTCACCGAGGCCGGTTTTTTCGAATTTATGCTTTGAACCGACTGTGCCTTTGATGGCTTTGCTTCAGGAGTTCGTAATCTTTTCGGTCTTGGAGGTGACACTTCAGAACTTCTTCTGGTTCCACGCTGGTTGGAGGCAATGCTTGGCATTGACCTTGCTTCATTTAAGTTTCCACGTAAAGTTTTGTTGCGTTTTTCCGTCGTCTCTGGCACACCAGAAGTGTTTCTAGCACCGCGCTCAGCGGACACAAGCGTTGGCAACGATTTTGCCTTTGATGGCTTTGCTTCACGAGTTCGCAATTTTTTTGGTCTTGGAGGTGACACTTCTGAACTCCTTCTGGTTCCACGCTGGTTGGAGGCAATGCTTGGCATTGACCTTGCTTCATTTAAGTTTGCACGAAAAGTTTTGTTTGTCGTCTCTGGCACATCAGAAGTGTTTCTAGCACCGCGCTCATCGGACACAAGCGTTGGCAACGACTTTGTCTTCAGCATTGAAGAATTTTGTTGTATGAGAGCAGCCGCTGAAGAACTTTCTTTGTCACCATCAAATTCCGAATCATCAAGCTCGTAGTCACTTGTCTCGCTCTCCATGCTGTCAGTATAATAATCAGTTGAATCTACGTCTGATTCCTCATCTGAAGTATCGTCGGTGACGATCTTCACATTTGAAACTTTTGTCGTTACGGTTTTGCTAACGTTCGTCTTTTTTCTCTTTTGGAAACCGGGTCCTGTTAAATACGGCCCTTCAAAAGGTTTAAATTTATATTGAGGATTTCTTGGTACAAATGGATCATCCAGGAGTTCAGATGACTCCCCATATAAATCTTTCGGAATTAACCCTGCTTTTTCTTTTGCTTTTAAATATTTTTTCTTTAGCTCTTCTACTTGCGCATTAACACGTACACGTTCACTGTCTTGAGTAAACCGCTGGCACCAAAGCTCATAATGTGCTCGATGCGTATCATCTTGGTAATATACGCAGAAATCAACGTATTTAGCGTCGCTAACTGCCAACTGCTGTAATATTTGGGTCATATGCGAATGATGGCGTTTAAGCATCATTTGGTGATCCGCTTCAGACTCCGGTCCTTTACACAAATATTCACCGCTCTGACCATCCAAGGCTGGGACGATGCTTTTATGTTCGCTAACTGGCACAAGTGGACATTTAACCTGTTGAAAAACAATTATTTCTTACTACACAGATCACTAGACAGGTCCAACGTGTATACTTTTGAGTCGAATAATACGCGCACGCAAGCATTCTCGCAAACAGTAACAAAATATTTTGCCATTTTAAAATGCCAAATCACTTGCCTTCTGCAAAAACACTGATGTGAATAGAGATCCGAAACGCATAAACTGTTTTACATCTACTTATTCATGATTACATTGTTTGTGTTATTACCTCCAATAACCCATGGTCCGGTAAAATAAGCGCATCAGGCGTTGCAGTCAAAAAACCCAATCTTTGATGTGGGATCGACCCACAAGGATAATGGATATCTGCCTTGTCTAACCCCTTTGAAATCCTGTATCTGTAGCAAAACCAAAAAAAAATTTTGACAAGAAACTGCAGTTGAATGCAAATTTGTTAAAAAATAAGTTGTCTTAAGCTGTGCGACAAAATGCAGTGTTTGGGATTAATCCTCCTTTAATGTCCTATATACCGGTTTAAGTATGAGAGTCTACATTCTCAAGTTTTGTATTTGAAAAAAAATGGGCTTGGTTACTATCTACTGTACTTCAGACGGTGGTGTTTTCAATGAGAGTACCACAAAACATATATTATGACTCGGAATTTGTTTGAGTTTGCGCCAAAAAACGTTTGTTGATTCATGACTAAATTGAGTCCACCATTTGTTCCATGCAAATCCTGTCCTGAACGCGAATATGTATCTCATATTTATGATTATGATGAGACATAGGTAGCTCACAATTTGTTATCATAAAACCCCTCGAATATCGCGTACGAAAACAAAATCCAAATTACAACGTTCAACCACTTTATTCTTTTAATTGGCTGAAACAGATCTCCGCCTGTTTGCTGCGAAAGGTGACATTGAATATTGCACTGGTTGTAACACAAAACTTACATCTCGACAGCTGTAGCTTCCAAGCTTTTCCCTCTTCTCATTGGTTCGGATTCGAATCTATCTGTTCGAGACAAAATCATCATATGAGCATTAACAATCTCTTGCTCAATTTGCTCCACGGTCTTGGGTCTGCCATACAAGAACGGATGAGCTTTTGTGCTTGAAATGCGGCCTGACGCAAAGTTGCTCCAGTTCCAGTCTTGCCTTGTGCCTTCTTCGACATCCTGTCTCTGGTCGTATGTCAGAGGTTGCAACGTATCATCATATGGTCTAAGGTTCTTTACAAGCTCCCTTATCTTTGTAAGTCTGCATTTCCTACAGACCACGGATTCGGTCAGGGCGCCTCCATCAGAAGGCAGCTGTATGACGCAGTTGTTCACCTGTTTACATTTAAGTTCTACGACTCTGTTCCTGTGTAGTAAAGAAAGAAATGATTAGAAATACACATCTAGTTATATGGAGAGGAAACAAACCAAATGAAAATAAACTACGTATCTAATGATACCGTTAATCAAACATTTACTTGTATGCAATGTAAAAAAAGTAACAAGGGTGACATAGAGCCCCATAGGCCAAACGATAATCCGTTTTACGGCTGCAAATCTCGCATATTCCACTGTATATCTCTTTGTCCACAGGATAATTGTTTGGGCTGCCAATCGCTTTAGCAGAGCTGCTGCCGACTGGTCGGCGTGGATCTCCAGATTTTTTTCTACTTTTTTGTTCATCTTTAAATTCCTCTTTCACCCGGGCCACCTGGTTTATTCTGCATTCATGGCAATATTGTTGATCTCTTATATCCTGCTCCCGTATAATGCACTGCCCTTGTGCAGAGCATTTATACTTTTTCGGATTTCCCCTGCATAATGAATAAGCGAATCAACTTAAATACAAACATTTATAGGAAACCCGAGTGGTAATATGCAGTGAACATGACAATCGTCAAAATCAGTGAAAACAGTCAAATTGGTACCTTTGTTCCTTTTCAAATTTTGCACATGACGCGCAAAGTCGTCCGTCACAGCAATAATAGCGGCTTCTAAAATCCTTGCAGACCTTGCAAATGCTTCTTTTGGCAAAGTGACTTGGAGCTTGTTCAAGTATGGCATTTTCAGTATTTAAATCATCTAAGGCATTATTGTCACAGCTGACATCTACCAACATGCAGTAAATAAACGTCAATGTAAATTTTTTTCTCTTGGTAATTTCTTAAAGCGCTTAAATAATGAACCTTTACTTTCGGGATTCCCTAAATTGGGATTTGGGACCCAGAGCCCTGCTTCTGTTCGCACCTTCACTACAAGCCGCCATCTGCAAGCCGAACATGTGTTGTGAGCCGTCATTGCTTTTCCATCTGCCGGTTTCCTTACAATGCACTGGTTCTTTTTCAAGCAATTAAACGTATGCCAATATCTCCTGGGTAGTGAAGAATCGAATTTACATAAACTTACAAACAAGATAGAAATAAATGAATAAAAGCACCAGATAGAACGGTGTAGTAGATGTACCAGCTATTGCAGTAAAAACGCTCACAAGCGGCGCAAGCACGTCCACCGTAATGCCAACTTCTGCTATCTTGACATCCGCAAACATGACAACATCTTGCTCCATCCGCTGGATTTTCGGAATTGACGTCATCCAAAATTCTGTCGACTTGTCCTTCTAGATCTCCAAACTCCCTTAAAAGATTCTTTTGTTTATTATGTGTTTCTTGCACTTGCCTCGCCAATCGAAATCTGCATTCACCACATGATGTTTGTGGACTCTTATAAGAAATGACGCATTTGTTTTTGCCTTTGCACGATTCAAATTTTGTCTTTTTTGTACTGCATAGTGGATAAAGAAATCACGAAATGAAAATGACGAAATAAAATGAAATTATGACATGGGACGATCATTCGAAATACAGGACTTATACGCACCCGTGCCTTTTCTGAAATAAAAAGCAGGCGCTGCACAGACGTCCATTGCTGTAATATTTTTTCTCTTTCCTGCATTCACCACATACCACGCATAATTTTGATTCGGCAATATGATCTCCGTCTGCTCGTGCAACTGAAATTTTGGAGTTCTCCTCACCACACTCATCCTCTCCAGAGCTTGCTTCTAGTAATGTAAAATAATTGTCATTAATTCACAACTAGTCAGATTTCAACTTTTCAAGTCATACCTTTGTTATCCGACCGTGACCCTTTCTTCTTATTCGGGCGCTTGCTACCGACTGACCCAGTCGGCTGCTTCATTCGTCCCAACCTTCCCATCAGCTCGTTTATTAGTCGTAGACGACATTTTGAACATGTATTCGCGGCCGTCATCTTGCTTCCATCCGATGGCCTTCTTACAGTGCAGTTGTTCTTTTTTTTTGAGTTTTTGCATTTGAATTTAGCCCCACTTTCAATGCATTTAAAAAAATTAAATTTAATACAAAAAGATAAGAGACGCATCAGTGTTTTGGTAGTATAAATAACAGACTTTATAAATAGCAAGTAATAAAATACCCACCTGTTTTGTTGCTGAAACTTATTACATGGATCACAAAGTCTTCCTTGGTGGTAATATATTTGGGTTTCTCTATCTTCTCCACAGACCTGACATTGCGGGTTCTTGCGTTTTACATCATTGCCTTTCTTTTTGCCTTGCTCCTGTTCATCTTTTTTGTCTACTTTGGAGGAAATCATATCAGATGGCAAATTGCCCTTTTTCCCACGGCTGCGTAAATTCACACTCCTGTCAATGTTTTGTCCACTGGACGACGGCACAGCATCCGACAGACTCAATCTGCGTATCTCCTGTGAAGAAATTTCACTACATGATTTTGGTAACGGTGGAACACAACCAGGTAGAACCTTTAACAGATCGTAGTGGTCTTGATTTCGTCGAGAAAGGTAGATCGTGTCCGAAAACTCATCCTCGTTTATCCACGTGTCTGGTTCCTTATGTTGCAATATGCAAAACCGTAAGGAATAGACTTGAGAAGCGGCGACGATTGCCAAGTGGTCCCCCCAATCCGACGAAATCTTCTTAACTAAGGGCAATTATATGTTATCGTAAACAACATTCCGACTTTGAAAAGAATATTCTAATTTCAAGTATATTGCCTTACGTGATAGGTTAAACCTTTCGTTCATTTCCACTTCTGCCTCATCTACACGGAATTTGTTGAATTCAACTGCTTTATCCTCGGGAACCATAAACGGCTCGAAAAATGCTCGGTCTTTTTTAATTTTGTGATATAGAGTGTTTCGAATGTCCTTTTGAGTAGAACACGGAAATTGATCTTTGCGGATAGGGTCGTCACGTATACGCCGGCGGACCGATTCGTAAAAGCAATTCCTATACAACCACATGAAAATGAGGGCTTTAGTTGTGGGCTATTAATAATGCGCGTTAAATTTGCTTCTTACTTAACTTAGCTTCTTACCCGTCCCCAGGAATATTTTCCTTTTCTAAATTCAAATTCTGCAGGTGCACATCAAATTTGTCGTTTTCAATTGACCTCCATTGTAATTCTAAAATTTCCGCACGGTCAACATCATCCTTGAGCATTTGTTTAAACGCATTGAACTCCTCAAGCTCTCCAGAAGCAACAAGTCCTCCAATGAACAGATTGATTTCGTTCTTGTCATTTTTGTTTTCCAGCTCGCGCTCCTTTTTCAGCAAGTCCAACAACTCGATTTGTCGCTGCACATCGGATTCCTCCACCATACCGACTTGCTGTTGCTTCACCTGTTGTCCACGCTTGCGGAAATTCACATTCCTGTCCCTGTTTTGTCCACTGGACGACGGAACATCATCGGACGGACTTAAACTGCGTATCTCCCTAGAAGAAATTTTGCTTTCAGATTTTGGGAACGGGGCTACTCGACCTGGTCGAACACTTAGCAAATTGTAGTGGTTGCCCATGTGTCGAGACAGGTAGATCGTGTCCGAAAACTCTGCGTTTATCCAAGTTTCTGGTTTGTTATCTTCCAGAATGCAAACCCTCAGGTAAAAATTTCTACTTGCTACTCTAATGAACAAATCAGCCCAGTCCGTAGAATCCTTTTTCAAAATTACTTTGACTGCAGCATTTAGAAAGAATATATGATTACGGCAACAACGTTTTTTAATTATCAAAATTATAACAAAGTATCATGCTTACGCGATTCCTTTAACCGTGCGTGCTTCTCATCCTCGGTCTCTTTTTCTTTAGTGTTTTCAACTAGCATACCAGTAAGCTGCATTAACGACTCGTACATCGCCAAGTTTGCCACAGCGTGGTCATAAATCGCATTGAGTATGTCTTCTTTAGTAGCATTCGCGTAACGAAACTTTTGAGTCGGATGTTTCTGCAGACACTCAAGGAAGTATTGAGCCAAATAGTTCCTACAGCACAATATGAAAGCCAGAATTTAAAGACTCTACACTAATAATTAATCCGTATAATCAGATTCTTACCGATCCCGTAGAATAGATTCGATTTTGAACTTCCGTTCAATTTTCGCCACAAATTGTTTGGCTTCCATCTTTCGCTCATCTTCTCCATTATTTTCAAGTGCTTTTCTAAGCCTGGTAACGTCGTCAAGATCCCCCGAAGCTTCGAGCCGTTTCATAAACTCTAGTGCCCCCAATTTGTCGCCTTTGCTAGCAAACTCGCGCAGCTTCTTCAGTAAATTGAATATCCTGAGTTGTCGCGACACTTTCCAACTCTCCATTATGCCGTCAAAATCGCTCTTTGTCATAGTATAAAACAATAACGAGTACACGGACAATGCTTCGGTTTTTTAGTTCCCTCTGAATGAAATAAGAAAAACAACCAAATGCCTTAATGCCTCCAAAAATCTAGACAAAAAAAGATTTTTTACTGCTACATTTGCAAGGTTTGTAACGCTAAAAATGGCAATGAGCTTCCACTTTAATTAACCAACCTCTTGGCACATACTTGATGTAATTGCAGCTGAAAAACCCACAACAGATGCATATTTAAAAGAGTTGACATTATTGAATCGCAAATGCACCAACAATTGTAAATTATCGTAATTTTGCAGTATGCTCTCTGATATGAAAAGTGAGAACCTTTGTTGGAAAACAATAAAAGGAACAAACAGTGTGTTTTGTGATATTTTCTGAATCAGAGCAATCATCCCTATCAGGTACTGTGCGCGGTATTGGGTTTTAACACCCTGCGGCAAAATGGATAATATGGTTCTAAAGAACTAGCAAGTTATACTTTGATTAGTTTATTGTCTTTTTAATTGACAATGCGGAGGGTGATATATGTCAAAAAGTTATTGAATAATAATCAGTCAGTTTTGAAACACGAATCAATATATCCTTTACAACATTGTTTATTATAATAATTGAAGCATTAAGGAAAAGTTTTATTACAAATTTGAAAGATGCTATGCAGGAAGTTATGTTAGTCAGTATTATTACAGAATCTTAATGAACTCCCTGACAATGATTATAAAAATTCATTCATTACACTTGATTGGTGAAAAACCTTTTCCAACAACCCGAAAGCGGTTTTATAACCAAAATATTGTCCGGATTATTTCAAAAATTCTTGCGAAACAAATGTTTGTCTTCTTTGCACCAAAATAACTGTATCATTTTAAATTTAGATATATATATGTGTAGATGCATCCTAGCTACTTCGGCTTCCCTTGTCTTACTAACAGATTAAGTACACATATTGTTATCCTTTTTCTGACATTTCTCCGGCGACTCCCTCAATGCTTTTTTCTAAAAGCTGCAACCTCTCGCTTACACTTCGTTTGTCACTAAAGTCTTTTTCTACGATTAAGTCTTTCGCGCTCAGTATCATGAGACTCCGGCTTGTCCTTCGATGCATCAGGATCACGAAAAACATTTTCCACCTGTTCCTCTCCGTTCTTAACTGTTGGCTTGTTTAATGACTCCTCAAAGGCACGATTTCTCGAAAATTTCATATTCCCAATGTCATATCGGCAACTGCTTGAAGTCGAAGCAATTGGTTGTGATCTGGCAATTTTTGGTGTAAAGGTACGAGCATTTCGTAACATATCAATTCGGAACTGCGATATAATCTTACATAGCTTTGAGATATCGTCTATGGTAGCAAAATGGTGCCATCGTTTGCGTTGCTTGCCGACAGGACAAGGCCACATATATGGGTTTTGGGTAGTGCGAGCAATCTTAAACAATGTCTGATCTGATATAACATGAGACGGTGGGACATCCTGCGATCGTGCAACTCCATCTCTCCACTCATAAACGCTTTTGTATAGGCTTGCATTATCTCCTTGGATGTCACGCGGTTGCAAATTTGTCGATGATAAATATGTGACAGGTTCCGCTGTCTTCTTTGTGAACTCGACAAGTCTTTCGGTAAGTCGAATGAGTTTGACGTCGTTATTCTGATGAAGAGCAGAAAGTTGAGTCTTTTGATGCTGCCAAATTCGTATCCCATAATGTGTTCGTCGTCTTGCGTATCTCAACATATTTTCGTCCAACATGTACTTTCTTTTAATCAGAGTACGTAGAGTCCAGTCGGCATCATCTGGTATTGACATATCAGCCTTTTCCGAGACCGATAGATATCTTGAAACTAATTCTTCAAAAGTAATTTTCTTATTCGCATTGTGGCTTTGAAGCATCTCCTCCACGATTCCAATGTCCACCACAGCGACTGTATAAATCCGAAAGAATAGCTGTAGGGACAAAATGATATCCTGTCCGCAGTAGAAGACTTTAAGAATTTCGTGACTTTCAAAGATTGCCTTCAAGCAATTTATGCTCTGCCACAATTCTAGCAAATCCACCACATAATCTTTAGATAATGTTGATATTTGAAGTATGCACGGTTGCTGTCTTAGGTACCCACTTTCCCGTGCGAATTCTCCATTTACTTGAATTTCGGTTTTTGCTTGAATATCTCGCAGCATATTTTCCAATCCTTTCTCGGTTGAAATCCACCTCGGCCCAAAGAAATCTTCCATTTGAGGTGGTGGTACGTATTTTGGCTGAGCCAGTAGCTCTACTGGAATTTTCCAGTTTTCAATAAAATTTCGATGCGTATGTTCTTTAAAGTTGTATGACTCCGCGTTACGGTTTGTATTTACAATTGCATTTCGGAATTTGGGATAGCGCGGCAGCATTCGTAAGGTTCCACCTTCCACCTCCTCAGGAGTAGTCCTGTCAAATGGACGACGTGTATGTTTGGGGTTCGACCTCGTGTCCCTCTTCTTACGGAGTCTTTGAGAACAAAAGTTCATCTGAAAAGCCAAAAAGCAAACGAGACATTGTTAGTGCGATTCTAGCTTTTGCAAAATTAGAAACGCGTCAACTATGCAAACAAGCTACACAGAATCGTCAAAAATTAAAAACTTAACCAGTGTGGTATCAATTTACATACAAAATTTCTAAAAAAATGAATTAATGAAATGAACCACGGCAGCCACGGAATGACATTCTGCTAAGCAAGGTTTTATTGAAACGATTCAAGTCTCTTCATATGAGAGACTTGAACGGTTTCAACAAAACCTGATTGCTTTACTTTATTTGATTTTAGGCTCAAATAATCAAGAACCAAAGAAAAAAAGCCTTTGTAAATAGAGTTTTAAATAAACAAAATATACGATACTTGGTGGTTTTTACAAATGGGTGTTAACGCTATGGTTAGTTGCAAATAAGGTACACAATTGAATACCTTAAGGTCCGGCATAGTCCCGAGGCAAAGTGGAGATAACATGTTCTTGAATTCTAACTTAAGTGCACCTGATAATCATTCCATAATCAATCGCTGTAACCACGTGAGATGACGAAATTTATGGCAAAACTCAAAAGCAACATGCGCCCAAAACAAAGTATTCATCGACTAGCTTCAAATGAATTGTTGCCATCATGCACAAGCTGAAGTTTTAACGAGAATGCTGTCAATTATTACACCCAAGTATTTGAATGTTTCAACATCGTCTATATCATTACCATTTTGAATGCTGACGCATATTCCGTACATAAAAAGCATGGGCAATTTGTGTAAAATATTGCCAACACATATAAAATATATCGAAACGCTAGCACATAATTATTCCTGGACGGAAACCGGAATTATTCCTGCGTTTGTAAAGTATTAATAATAATTCAAGTTTCCAATATAATTTTTTAAGGTATAATATATTCCATGCTTGTATGCACTATTCCTAAAAGCTTAGTATCTATGCATACTTTGTTTTCCATTGCTCATAATTTAGAAATCAATTGTAATTGCAAAATTGAAATGGAATGATAGGTTCGGATATGAATTTGGGCTCGGATTTGTCTAGGCATTATCCGATGAAGTTTTCTCCCAGCGGCTACGGAATTGGAGGAGTGTTTTGGGCTCATCCTGTTGAGTATCATAACGGCTCATACATTGGCCCATAACGGCCCAGAATTTTTCGATAGGACGAAAGGAAAACGTTGTGTTGATTTTTGTGCTTCTCCACGATAGACATTTTCCCCGTGAAAATGTCAGAACGTCCTTTTGATAATAAATAAATTCCAAATGATGGGTTCATAGAATGGTGCTCCTGGCTGAAGGGAATTAAAATCTTTTTCAGTCACTGCTCCAAGTGTTTGTAGTCATGGTGCTTTGAGACGTTCCCAGATTGGTCCATGGCCTGCCAAACTAGGTGTTCGTAAATTTTAATGATCCTTCAATTTTCTCTGGAGTTGCAACTAGTGTAGGGTCTGCGCTATGAAAATATTGCCGAGCCGGAGTCTGTTAAGAGTCCGGGAAGTTTCATCGTCCATTACGAAATTGCGAATTTTTCGGAGTTTTTGGCGCAACAAGGGTGCTCGTTTTTCAAAAGTCTTTCTCTGCGAGCTAGTTAATTTTGAGGTGCTCTTCTCTTTACCGATCCAAAGTTTCTTAACTTGAATCAGCTTGGGCGTCATTATCCAATGAGCTCGACAAATCAGGACCTTAACTTAGCGTTTACCGGATCCACCAGCTTTTTTATTCATCTGATAGTACTTGAAATCCTCGAATTTGAAGAACAGCCATGTCAACTTCTTGTCGCACTTGAAATCTTTATGTACTTCTGCGCGAGGCGGGCGGCGAGCTCCATATCCTTACTCTTTTAGTGTTGTCGAACCATTTTCAAAACTTTTAAAGCGGCACACTTTGTTCACAATTAAAAGCTCTATCAACTACATATTAAAGCAGCTACTAAGCGCGCGTCAGTTGACAAGCATTATCAATGGAAATATCATCCTCACTCAATGTATCCGTACTCTGTATTAACGCTTGCTCGCTATAAGTTAGATACACTTTTCTGCATTTGCTCACAGTTCTTTCCGTAAGCGACAACTGAAACTTTAACAACAACTGAATACAATGAGTTTAGTTTAGTTTGTGTAATAACTCGGTCACATTATATACCAATTACTACCGCGTGTGAATATTTACTACCGCGCTGTCCAAAATGTATTTGGAACCAACTGTACAAGTCTAACGAATGCGTATGAAATAGTAAAAAAGAAGTATATTTCCGCTGGGTTTCGAATATTGGGAGACTTATTGGACATACATGCATCGATAGAAAAAGTAAGACTTCCTGGTTTCTTTAATGTCGAAAATAAAAATCTGCAAACTAGGTATTATTAACGGTTGGTAACGATGAAATCGTTTGAAAAACAGTTAATGCGATCACGTTCTGTCTGTCTGTGTGTCTGTCTGTGTGTGTGTGTGGAGGTCCGCACGATAGCACAAAAACGAAGTGACCAATTGTCTCCAAATTTGGTATACGGGTTCCTTAGGTCATAAGGTACTATGGGATTGTTTTTCAGCCTAATCGGTCACTCCCCTCGGGGGTAATGGGGGGATGAAGTCAGTATACCACAGAGCGTGACGTAGTGAGGGGGCAGAGAACATATTTTCAGCAAGCAGAGCAGAAGGGAGTGCTTGCTGTGTGTAGTAGTGTAGCGAGTGAAAATGATCGCTGTATGTAAACAAAGCAGCTTTTTCCTCCAATGATGGCTAAGAGTATCATTGTGGCGTAGTGGTAGGATGGATGAACGATCACGGATAGGTCGGGATTCCATTCCTATCAGTGGGGAATATTTTTTGTTAATTTATTTTTCCCCGCGTCGCATGACTTGGCTTGGGAATGTTGGGGCAACG
>JAQIXW010002351.1:0-15789 GCA_034700685.1 Willowsia buskii | reverse complement strand
ATTACTAATTATTGGCAATAATTTAAGACACAGACTTTGGAATAAGTTGTGATCTCGTGATGATGCTGCTTCTGCTGCTGCTGCTGATGATGATGAAACTTTAATGTAACTTGTTGGTCGGTAGTTGCTCCCGCTGCTGTTTGTAAAGGAAGAAATTTTTATCTATTTACTATAAAGGTCCATATAATATATCACGTTTTCTTTTATTTGGCAAACTAAACCAGATCGATAATTTACCCGTCATTTCTTTCTAGGAATTTTGAAGGGGAGGAAAAACTCTTTTATCATCAGCAGAAAAAATAACGAGCTGCTAACTAACCACAATATAATAAATTATTGTATTGCATGCCAATGCATTAGCCATGATGCGATATGCAGTTATCTGGCAAAAAAAGAGGGACCATTGTACATTAAAGATTTTTGTCTGCCTCCTCTCTTGTTGAAATCATGAAAAAAATGTCTTGATGCTTCTGCTGCTCCTGCGCTGCTGGTAATATTATGGGGAAGTTGAAAATAGTAATAAGATCACTTCTTTGAGATCTGTTACAATTTCTCTCTTTTCGAGGATGAGGTCGTGGTGCGATGAAGAAAAAAAAATCCAATCAAATCGTATTGTTGTTGGTGCTGGCAAGTTGAATGTTATCTTGATATCAATACACACGCGGCTAGTTTTCAACTGTAGATATGTTTTTTTTGCTTGATATTTTTTCATATTTTTTACTAGCATTCCATTTTGGCATCTAACAGCTCACGACTTTTTCTTAAAAAGATGTTCGTTGCGCTGCTTTTATGTTCGCGTAACAATCACGCATACTAAGTAAGTTGTTGCATTGATATTATTGTTGGGAGTATAAAGGGAAAACACATTTCAATTTGCTTGATTGAGAGATTCTCTCGTTAGGACACTGTATACTTTGCCCTTTGCAGGCTGGTTTAGTGAGTCCGAGTAGTAGCAAGCAGCACGTCCATTTAGTATCTTTTTTGGAGAATTTGTTTTTTAAAGTGTGAAGTGCTATTACTTTGGAGAAACAAATAGTAAACGGTGGCAGTACATAAAAGAATGTAGAGAAGAAAAAAAAATAAAATGGGCCACTGTTTTGCTGAACAGATCATTCCCTTCGTCAAAATTTTAATTGTAATGGTTGGCTTTTCTCAATGTTAATTGCACAAAATCTTCAATCACTCACTCACTATACCATTAAATTTCATCAACCCTAGTATTTCGTTTTGTATGAGTAGTAGCTGTTACTATTTTGTTGTACAAGCTTCGTTTACATAATAACGACAAGCAAGAAAACATGGCAAACATGGTTACTCATTTTACTTCTGCATATAGAGTTGCAATGTAACTCTGTTGAAGATAAATATAAAAAAAATTAATGGCAATCAAAGTGATCTAGCCTCCAGGTAATTTGAACCGTCCAACCTGCAACAGCCTAATTTTCGTGAAGTTTTCATTCACAGACTTTTGATTTATATTGCACTGGTTTAATTGCTGTTTTCAGTGTTTTCGTTTAAGTTGATACGCATTACCTATATTAAGTATTTATTGCTGATGGATACTTTTACGGTTATTATTTATGATTGATAACTACAACTACTACTAAAACTGAATCTTTTGTGGATCAGAAAGAATATATCTCTAATCTTTGCAAAAATGGTTTTAATATGTGGTAGTATCAAATCTCCTGCTGCCTGAAAAACTTCTTGATATTGGATATTAACCGTGTATTTATTTCGCTGCTGCTGACTACATTGCAGTATAATATGTAATAGTAATTTGGTTTACTTACCTCATGTAAGTTTTTAACGGCTCTACTTTATCACCACCACCATCACTACTGTTGTAATTTTGGCCACAGTAAATCAGCATTATTGTCCTCACGTCATCATCATCCATATTATAAGGAAGAGCTGCAAGAAGAGGAGATGAAAATTAATAGCATTAAAAAGAACGAGACTCTCTTCTCTCATGAGCAGCAGTGTATCAGGGAAGACAATCTGTAAAGGCAAGAGATTTTTGTCCTCTGCGATGATAATATTATTCACAACATATATTTAGCATCAAATCAGGGCTAGAGTGGTTGGTGTGGCGACGATATTAAAAGGCATCATTAGGGAGCCCTGTCATTAGCATAATTTTCTATATGGCTTTTTCACGTGCCGGAACTTACGATGATGGTAATGATGATACCACCGCCAAGTCTTCTACTTTTGCTACCACAATAACAGCAATAACAACGCATTGCATTCCTATCATCAACCAACAGTAAACTAAATCTAAAGACAAAGTAACCACGACAGGAGACAATATCCATAGAGGCACGCTTAGAATTTGCTATGCAACTACACAATTTAATATATTATGTTTCTCTATCCTAGATTACCAGATATGTAGTTATACTTATAGACTTAAATTTTATTTTATTCCTTCTGGCTGCTGATCCAAATTATCAGAAAGTAAAGTGTAAGAATTAGCGGCATGCAGCGTTTTATTCTTTTTAAAAAATCTTTAAAAGGGCTGCCAGCCATTCTTTTTGTTCGTCCTTTTTTTTACTCGATGCTGTTGTTATTGTCATCATCGTCGTCGTGTATCTCTCAGCTAGCATATTAGCATCATCATCTTTTTCCTGTGAGCCTTACCTATTCAACCTTTATTGTTATTATTCCTCCTATGATTACTCTTACTCTTTGGATGAGGCTGCCAGACCATTATTTTTGCCAGCAACTCTGATGTAGTGCAGATTATATTACATATTCATAACAGATTTCTTTTTTGCTCCATTATTATCGTTATTACGTCGTCTGCTATACTCCCTCCTAAAATCTAAGTTTTTTTTGCTACATTTTAAGACGCAATTTGATAGCCGACTACGTTTTGGGGATGATATCATGAGGTAAAAGCCGTAATAATAATTAGGTATTTTACTACCTTTGAATTTTGAAGGATGAGTGTCTACACAAGAAGCGGAAATTTTTACTGTGGGTGAGCGATTCAATTCGTGTATAGTGATGCATACTCGCATACAAATTATTTAACTATGATGGATAATAACATGCTTCTCGTAGATTCGGCTTTAGTCAGTCAAACTGCATTAATTTTCTGTTACGAAATTACGCAACAACCTCGTGCTACTATTGACTATGAACATGCTCATCCTTACAATCCAATTTTTTGTTTAAAAAAAATCGTTTGTATGAATCAGATCAGATCACGTAAAATAGAGTACGGATCATGGATTATAATAAAGTTTCTTCCAAAGATATATGAAGCACTGAAGATACAATACAATGCATTTCTCAAGGAAAATTAGGAATTGGAAAAAGCAGCATCACACAAAAAAATGTGAAATCTTATTTTGAACAACAAGGCTGAAATCTGGTTTAAGTAGTGGTGAGTGTGTATGCGCGTTGCCAAATAACGCAAAGCGATTTTGAAATGCAGTACATACCGCAATTATCCTTACCATTCTTAATTTTTGTGCTGCCATTGCTTACACTTTGAGTGAGGAATAAGCTTCTTTTGATTGCGGAGTAGTGTGCATGTGCTATTATTGTTGTTCATTGTTGCATATTATGATGTCGTCGTGTGTGTCCTGAAGATGTAACAGTGAAAGGCAGATGATTATTGAGCTGCATACGCGTAGGTCAATGCGTGTGTAATCTGTATGTTTGTGTACGTGTTGTCCTTTCTTTTTCATCCATCATGCATCAACATATAATAATGTTTTATTGTGTTATCATAATATTTTCACCCTGAAGGATATAAAAAATCTCTTTTTACCACGTGTGGCTAGAATTATTGCTTTCATAATACTCATTAGAATAGAAAAAAATTGAGTGTTAAAATGAGTTTTTCTTTATGATTTTATAGATGTGGCAAGACATTGAGAGTGTTTTGCTGGGGGAGGCGTCATCTGACAATTCGGCTGGTGTACTGAGTGACCCATCGAGTCCGACGGGATCGTCATCATCCTGCACGTCCTCCTCCACGTCAAACTCTCAACGATGTTCAGAATCTCCTCTGTTGCTGACCGGCTCTGGAGCGTTTGCAACACAAACCGCTCTGGTGACTCCTTCTTCATCTACGACATCCTCATCACTCATCATTCCTACTGCAGACCAAACAATTACGACAGTATTCAATTCGAACCATAACATTCCTGGAAGGATTAGCTCACTACACGAACCAAGATCCTCGGCATTACATCACACATCACAAACGACAGCAACATCGACGATACGTTCACATCACGTTGACCCTTTCAATCATCCTGCTCAGGTTCATCATAATTTGCAAAACAGAACGGCATCAGGGGACAGGGTAATTGCCACCTCTGGCCATTCTGATACAACGTATCCTGGAGGAGAAGACTACATTGACCTAGATTTACTTATTAACAGAGCCGCAGAAGACTTACCATATTTTCCTACAATCTCTTCACCTACTACTACCACTTGTTCTTCTTCTTCTATCTCAGCACATAATAGTCAGCCCTTAAGTCATTTCGATGATCACAATGGAAACCTTAGTGTTCGACAACCAGCACCTGTACATAGTACTCTGGAGTCATCTTTAACTGGAAATACAAGTAACGGCCCGGTAGTACAAGACCCCCAAGGACAGATACACGTTTCACGAATGCCAGTCCAACTATCTACGACGACAATGTCAATGCATAATCTTCCTTCTATTCCCGATGTATCGTGTACAAAATCTTTAGACGTTAACCAAAGTGACAACAATGAACTGAACTCATCACTACATCAATTCGACACAATAATGACTGTGATTCAAACACAAAAATCATCGTCTCTGCGCGGAGTTGAGGTTGTGTGTAATGCCAATAGTGCCACATTTACAATGCCAGGACAAATTTCGCCCCCAGCAAGTCCGGACACTGGCAAGCCGAATAATAATAATAATGTCCAGACTGTGAAAATGGCAAGACATGGAGGAAGAAGTCTAAACTCTTCCAATGTAATTATTAAGCAGGAAGTGCCAAGCAGGCCGCACACAAACGGCAATAATAATGTCTCACCATCCCAACAACAACTCCTCTCATCATCCCTTTCTACCATTTCCCAATTAGGCTCACCTTGCCCCGTAAATGTGAACCAGCAGCAGGTTTTACCAAGCATTGCCACAATAGGCCTTCCAAATGGTAGAGGAGTCAATGGATCATCTAATGGTTACAATGTGCAACCGATTTCTGTGCAGCTGAAGGTGATGACACCCCCATCATCACCTAATCTAGTGGAGTTACTATCTACTTCATCTTCAGCTGCTGGATTGGGGCCAACTAGCATGTGCAACAAAAGTTTAAATAATGGATCAACTTCATCATCCCTAGCTACGGTTTCTCCCACTGTTTCAGTTGTTGGAGTGGTAGCAGGTTCTCAACAACAACAACCCACGGCACAAAACGTAAACGATACTTTAATTGTGGTGCCTGGAACTCAAGTCACGTCCAACCTTAACAACAACAGCAATCAAAGTAAGCATCCGGCTCTGGCACAGCCATCACCGTCATTCATTGTCTCGAGGGGTCAGACTACTAACAACACTGCGAATACTACAGTTAACTTGGAATCGATAAGCAATAATAATAACAATAATAATAATAATAATCGCAGCAACAACAGTCAGAAAAAATCCACCAAAGCAACATCAAAAAATAGTAACTCTGCCACGGCGACTAATGGTAGCGGTAACGTTGGGGGTATGAGTGCAAACCCGACAACAGCAAACTCCACTGCCACAACTGGGGACTCTAGTAAGCAAAACAACAAAAGATCAAGAAGGGGTTGGGGTAGAAAGAAAGTGACGAATCACACGTGTTCTCATCCCGGATGTAGCAAAACCTACACAAAATCCTCTCATCTGAAAGCTCATCTCAGAACGCATACTGGCGAAAAACCTTATCAGTGCACTTGGAAGGGGTGCGGGTGGAAATTTGCCAGGAGTGATGAATTAACAAGGCATTATCGGAAGCATACAGGTGATCGACCCTTTCACTGTCGACTCTGTGACCGAGCCTTCTCCCGGTCGGATCATTTATCACTCCATATGAAAAGACATGTTAGTGTCTAAAAAGAGAACAGTGTAAGAGGAAATTGACGAGAACGGCCGACACTAATACCGAATCTTTTACCAAGTAGGAAGAAAGAGTACATGCAATATTATTTTACATACTCGCCAAAAATTTACTACTTGTGCAACACGCGTCCTCTGTGTCTTGTGTACTGTCACTGTTCAAGATAGTTTTATTAACATACATAAGATTATACAAGTAATTCATCATAGATGCAATATTTTATAGAAAACTTGATAATTATTACTGCTTATACACATTTAAATATATATATATTTTTTTTGAGTGATTTATTTGCTTCAACTTTCCTTTACAACCAACCACACTTTATACTTCTTTACTTGTGAAAATAAGATATTTTATTACAATGCCCCAGTCTTGTAGTTACGCTGCTGTAGAGATGCAGCAGCTAACTTTTTTTTTGTAAAGCTTTCATCCAGTTCACAATGCGCATATCAACGACTTGCGTCTTGCAATGTATAGTTTTCCGTACACTGCACACTTCTCACTAATGCAAGCCAAAGTCCAAACAACCTTACCTTGCAAAGAGATTTTTATCTCAAATAAGTAGTAGGCTTGCATATAATAGATAGATGCATACTTACACACACACATATCCCATTTATGTCATCTCGTACATTTTAATGTCTGATTCCTGCAATGCAAAAAGAATTTTTTTTTCAACTTTTGGTCTACCTTTTTTTCTATAAAACTGTAAGAACACAAATTAAATATATATCTCTATTTTAAATTGTCCTCTTCTATTTTAATGGTAACAACAAGTGATGATGCATTAAAATTACAGAGATGCATTCACCACATTATATAAAATACACTTTACTGTATATTGTTAGGATGTAGAGTTCATGGTAGGAAGAAAATGAAGAATGCTGTTACAACAATTCAAGAAACAAGAAGAATTTTGGTAACAACAGAATAATAAAGGAACACGTATAGTAAATGTGTAACAATGAAAAAAAAACCTCTGTGTTAATTTAAATTCTGAGACAATTTTTTTTTGTTCCGTGTTCGATAAAAGAAAGAAGAATGTACGAATTTTTACTTGAGAGTGAGCTACACACAGATTTTTTTGTGCTTTTATTGTATACGCGTTCTTTGTACGAGTGCCTGTCTGTCTGGTCTATTTAAAAGAAAGAGGGATGATACCAATTATTCAAGTACCTTTATGTTTTGAGAGCGAGAGTGATCTTGATGCTAAAACACATTTTAAAAGTATATTATAAAGGCACATATACATGCATACACATTATATTACATATATATTAGGTATACATTAATTATTTTTGCACATCATTATGCAAGTAACCCTAAATAAAATTACAGTTGGTTCAGATATTACACAATATGTATTGCTATATAGTTATTCTATTCTTATTATCATTATTGCTATTAGTGGCTTCATTAAAAAATGTATTTAATTTTACTAGCGAGAAACCATTTTTAAGCATATGAGATATATATATGGACGTATACAATAAGAACAAAATTACGATTAGGTAGAATGAAGGGAAAAAATTCTAAGATCGACAATGGCCTTCTACACTCATGTTCATCTTCGTTTAATACTTTTGAGTGTAGTTTGAGAACGTTTCCAAAAATGTGTTTAAATTACATTATATTACAATGTAAAAATTAAAGTACTGATTAAAATTAATGTTTTACAATAAGTACACAAGTTTTTCCATTAAGGTATCTAAAAACTAGATGTTAAACAAGTAATCAAAACGTACTTAAATATCATATTATTATTATTATGTACTGTAGTAAATGTGTCATATAAGCTACAATTTAGCATTTTATCAAAATACGTGATATTATAACTGCACTACATTTTATAGACCGTAATACAGAGAAGTTTTTTATAACGGATTATTTTTTGTTTTTTTTTCTTCCCTTTTTTTAACTATCGAAAGTTTTTTATAAATATATTTCTTTTAATTATTCTCTTCTTGAAACTATTTTATCATATATTATGATGACTAATGCCATAAAAATTGGTGTGACTAAAAGTATATATTATAATCATAATTTGTCATTTAAATGGCGATTTTAATACCTATATAGAGATTGATGGTAATGTAACGTGAGTCTACCCTGCCTGTAGAAATAAACAAAGGAATTCGTTGTTATAAAATATCACTGCACATATTATTATCAAATGAATCTCGTCAAAATTTACAATCATTTTATTTTTTACGATACGGTAATCAATCGGTCACATTATGTATAGTTATTGGTGATGATGGTGATTGTAGTTTTGTGGCTCAATGAATGATCATGTAATAAACGGTTTTGCTTTCTGTCGTGAATGATGATGAGAGTTTGTGTGTGTATATGCGCGAAAAGGAAACTTACTCTAAAGCCTTGCAATGCAATGGCGCACTAGCATAGAAAGAAAGATGATGAAAGAGAAAGAAAAAAAGAAGAAATTCCTGAGAGGGTCAATATTTTTTCGTTGCCTTGTAAAGATCATTGTCGTAGAATAATTGGTAGTAGTAAAAGTAACAAAAACTTTGGGTAAATGAGCATTTAGTGAAACGTATTACCAAAAAATAAACGTATGGTCTCCCTTCTTCTTTACTTGTAAGGATGAATGTGTAATAGTCACCACTGGAGTTGTACTTACTGCATACATACAAACACATTAAATATATTCATATAATAGTGTACATATACATGCAACAAAACAAAAAAGTAGAAGGCATCAATCGAGAAAATCTGATACTTTGGATTTTCATCAGAGACATGATCCGTATGCATAGGTATTAATATAAAACATATCTAAAAAAAATAAAACTAATAACTACATGTAATAAACGATTTTACAATGGTTTACCCATTTAATTTGCAGCTTCGTAGGCAAAAAAAAAAGATGAAAGAAAAGTAATTAATACTAGTGTTACCTGTAAGGGAAAATTGTGTGAGTTGTCGATTGTCTTCTTTCTGTTCTGTACAACAGAGATTTCTTTCTATTTATCCGAAGCTATACATATAATATACAATATAATATAATATCCTCCGTGACTGATTGGGATTATGTTCGCCTGTTTAAGAAAAGATGTTGGAGTGACTATCATAATGTGACTTGTTTTGTTTCAGTGAATTAAAAGCAAAAATGTTTTCTGTGATTTGAGATAAACAATTGACTCGCTTGATCTATTCATTTGTCGACTGTTAATTTGTCATCATCATATTGTCATATGTATATATATCATCATTATCATCTAACCACTGATCATTTGAACTGCATTCAAACATAGTACGCTTATTATTCAATCGCTTTGTTATAGCAAATCTAAATGGTGAAAGCGACGCAACTCATTCCATTTTCTGTATGCGGACTCAGTCTACTTGTGAGCATAAAATATTTAATTGTTAAGCAATGAATGAACGAACGCAAAATATTGCGTAGCTACATTGTAAATTATCTTGAAAGAAAGAAGATTAAAAGAGCATCCTAGAAAACTGCAACCCGAATCTATACGACTACAAATCTTTATTGAGAATGAAGGTATTTTCTCAAGGAGTGCAATTTTTAACACGAAGAACACGAGTGTAAAAACCATAAAACCATCCCTCAACACAAAGACGGGGGACTACTACTGCCGCAGCGAAAAGCACAAAGCAGTTGCCATAGCCTCACTCTCTACAATTGTCTTCAAAACTCATACCTGACACCGTGTGTGCTACAGTCTGTGAAAAATGTGATCAGATTGAAGTGGAACAACAATAAGTACGTCAGCATGATCATAAGACTGCATATTATGAAGTATGATCTGCATACAAATTTCCTCATTTGCATGCTAACTACATCAAAAAACAAGCTTTATGCTGCTTTATTTTTAAAAGGGAAGGAGAAAGCGTCTCACTTTTTAATGTACAGGAAACAACGTAAATATTTTAGATGGATTGGGTTTAGGATTTTCTGGGCTGATCCGTTGGATCCTCTGGACAAGAAAAAAAAAACTTTTATGGTGAATTATTTTAGCAGTAGTGGTAGAAGAGGAATAATTTATTATTAAATTTATGACAAGTAAACTTTCTGGTTCACCCCTCTTAAGAACCCTGTGTGAAAATTAGATGAAAATTGTTAATGACTTCCATTCTTACCTACATACAATAACTTGTGTAGTCCAGCGGACGCCACTACTGTGTCTTTGTAAACAAGAAGAATGATTTGCATGAAACCTGGCGGCACGGACCTTCCTGTATGAAATGACTCGTTGTTGTGGTAGGCATTTAATTTTTTTTTACAGAAACAGAAAATTGTGACACGAAATAACTATTTGCATGTTGTTATTATAATAAAGGATACATATGAATCCATTGACAAATCAGAAATGAGTTTTGCCTCAGAAAGAAAAATGGACATGTTTACTTAATTGGCTGTATCTTTATTAAATATTATTTGACTGCTGACGTGTACCTACTTGCATGTAGATAAATAAAAATTGGCAAAAATTAATTAAATTCTTATTAATGGTCTGGGTAGTCCCATTGAAATTGACAAGTCCGGATGATACATGAGTGTAGGGGTGTGTTTGATGATAGTCTCTCTGCTCCACTCCACTCACATGTGTTCAAAAGAATGAAGAAAATGTGGTTATCGTGAATTACGAGGTGAGTTTTCCTTAAAAATGATCATCTGCAAATAATGTTTTAAATGGTTCTCTCCTCCTTGTACAACAATTGAGTAATGTGCATTTAATTTTCGCTTAGAATTAGTTTCGTTTATCTTCGGTCCGTAGGCAATGCCTTATAATAATAATATGCATGCGTGCAACCGCGAGAGTACGCAATTCATGAAAAATAAAATAAAGTCATATGTCTATGAAAACTCACTATTTGCAGCAGCTATAATCTAAGAAGGCATTATCTTGGTTCTTTTTGGTCTGCGTTGTAAGTGAAGCAATTATTGGATATAAGCGTATTTACAAAAATGGTAACATCATTTTGATTTACCTAGAATTACATCAAAGGAATGATGATTGAATAATTACGGCTGTTAAGTGAAACTGAATTGCTCCAAAAAATATGTATTTTGTCAGTATGCGTCTCTAGAGAATAAAACGAGATTGGTGTTAATGTCAGTAGATGTAGGTGTAACGCTATTAAATTGTTATTTATTAGTGCATTCTTACAATTTATCAGCATTAAAAAATACATTCTTTTGTAGCAAAAACCAATTGTCTGCTTCTACATAATATACTGATTATAATACTGTGTATCCTTCCTTACCCATCGTAAGAGATGATTAAGTTCACTGCAACTTCTGAGGTAATAACATTCAGTTTTCTATCTAGCTTTCACATCAACGAACGAGTAAGCAATCCCAAGAGCAGGTTGACCCATCCTCATATTGTAGTCGATTGTGGTAAAGATCCACATTTTCCTTTACCAACCAAGTTCATCAAACGGGGTGTTCTTTTAGTAAAGATTGTAGAGAAGTAGGCATATCTGTATTAACATGAAATTACTACCAAATGACCAATTTTCTTTTTAAAAAACAATTGTAATGTTTGTACACATTTATAGTGATGGCAAGTACTTTAGAGATACGTGATTGGATCACAAATGTACACAAACTATTTTAAAAACATTTTTATTGCAATAATGAAATAAAAATCTTGAAAAAAACATACTCGAGTTCAAAGGCGCTTTTAAAGACCTTTGTAAACTTTCCCGAAATGGATTCTTGACATGATACACTTTTGTACAAACTTTTACTACTTGACCATCACAAGTACTATGAATCAATATTGAAATTACTCGCATAATAATATCAACTTTTGTTTAGCGACCATGCCCGTCAACAAAGTGCAAACAAATTTATTTAACGTTTTTGCTTTAGCACGTAGATATAGAGAAAGCCTAAAACCAACATGTATGTGAAATCTAGTATTCTACATTGGTGACGGGAGTCACGCATGACTGACATGGATAAAATGAAAATGAAGTAATTATGCGAAAATCTTTCAAAGAGGCATGGCAGATTTAATTATGAGACCATCTAATATTTATGTAGATGCCTCTTTCCCTTTGCTCTGCTTTTATAATGCAATCCTCTCAGGATGTGAATGCATGATGTGTGTGTGTGTGTGTGTGTGTGTGGGTATTTACATTTCAATAACAAATGGGTTTATTCAAATATGTATTTATTTAACTACATCCCCTACATATATATGTATATAAATATTCCTGTGATGTCATAGAAAAGTTGTAATAAAAAACCTCACGCAACAAACAACCACTTCACTTTAAATCCTTTTATCGTTGATGCTTGGAAAATACCAAATAAATAAAATGGGTCCATTCGTCCGTAAGAGGTATTGTTTTAAGGCGAGTGATCTCACAATGCCCAGCCCTGAGCATTAGATCGGCCAAACGAGAGTAAGAAGTAAGAAGCTTCAAGTGAATGTGTTGCAAACATTGAGTTAACGCAAGCAAGTATTATTTTTTGTACCTCTTTTTACCTGCCTGCCAGCCAGCAGCATCTTGAGTAAGTCAATACTTTCTAGCCTCGAATCAAGCATCAGTTCATTCACTCAGTTTTACCGTATCATAAAATATTGTCGCTCCGTCGTGGTCTATGCGCTTGTCCAACATCTCAGGTTATCTCATAATAATATGCATGACTTACTTGGAGGTCTTATATCTGTTCAGCATTTTACGAGCAGTCAACGCAGAAAAAATGGACAGGTTACAGGATTATGGGGCAGATGATCATACATAATGTATTCGCACTTTTTCAGGTGGTGGGGTGTTATATCTGTTATATATACACGTACTCTAAAAATCCACACAACATATCATCATATACCCCTTTTAGCTAAAATAATCATGATAATATGTAACAAAAGCTGAGTCCAAAGAAAACTCTTAATATCATAATACATACCTTCAGCAAACTCTTCAACCCTGGCAATTTAACGATATGGAATGAAAGTACATACTTTTATTCTTTTGCTGTGTTTTAACCGTCACTGTCAGCGGAACATTTTTTCTGCCGCACTCGATGGAAGATTAAAGAGGGTCGATTTCGAGAGATTCGTGAATCAAGAGCATGAATTTTCAAAGAAATTGTGTTACTGCATTGCTACCTGCTTAGCTTGTCGTAATTTAATTTTTGAGTTTCATTTCATGCAATGATATCGTCTGATGAATCTTGTCGATACCCATATTTTTCGTTTAACCCCTCATTGTCAAGGTACAATAAATTGACACTTTCTTATAACTTTATGATCACAGCTGGAAATGCGGTGATACTCAGCAAACCTGAAGACCGAATATCTACACAATTTAGCAAAATCCTAAACAATTTTTATAAGCTGCTGTTTGGTATCGTTGAAGATTCCATAATATTATCTATTTTAAATGAACACGCACAAATCCAACTGTCTACATGTTGCAAGGTATGTATGTTAAAAATCTAACTCTAATAATTATGAAAAATGTACATGTGCTTGCACCAAATAAACCATTCTACGTTTACAAGTAGATTAGTTAATATAGCGGTTCAATTGAACTCAATAACTTTATTCACATCTTAACTATTTGTTCTGTTACTCTAGTACAAAGTGGATTGCAATGAATTTATTTATTTCTTTTGCATTTTTTAATTCATTTATTTCATATCCATATTATGAAAAGTGAAGGAATTAAATATTTAAAGAATTGAAATAAGTAAATAAACGATTGTTGATATTGCGACTTTAGTGAATTAGGATTGCACAATCACAACTTTTACCATTATGTTGCCATAATAAATTACAAATGAGAAAGGCTACGGTTACGATTAGAGGAACATATTACCTATTCATTCAAAGAGGTGATTGTCTACAGCTTTTAGCATGCCATTACTATGAATACTATGCGATAATATAAGTAAAAATAAATAACTTTAATATTTACATCACTCTGATTGTTATACAGTACATTAAGTTTGATTTGGTTGTATAATAACAATAAATATTTGGTATTCCACATTATTGCATTGTTATTGCCCTGATTGGAAATATTGGAATTTTTACTGATGATGTGACGTCGCGTGAACCCTTCCATCCACACTTCATTTACTCTTTTATAAAATCAATCGCTGCCTCTCTGTTCTCATTCTCGCACTGTACAATGGAACCCTGTTATTTGAAATAGGTGACTGATATTTTAACATTCTTTAAGATTTATTTATTTATTTACACAGGTATGCATTCAGAGAGCATGCTGCTTGCCGTTGGGGATTTCATTTTATTGACAAGACGCCGATAGCATTCCACTTTTGACTATGAGTACGATTATTATTGTCATTATTGGCAATATTACAGTAAAGTTACAAAAGTTTCTTCACTGTCATTTTGATTAAAAGTTTACATGACTCTATTTTCATAACACCGTCGTTCATAATAATATTGTAGTGGCTTCGGTAGAAACGATTGTACCAGCAGACGGTTACCTATATATATCTATTCATAAGTATAATACTTTTCACTATTAAGCGCACTGAGGTTGTTGATGATGACGATGATCATAAAAACGAGCAGACGTTGAAATTAAGTAGGTCCACGGGAGACTTGAGATAAATCTGCTAAAGAATTTCGTCGATGACACAAGACAGAAAAATAATAGGAATCTCAACAGTAGCCATATATTTGCAAGTCATTTTGCATCCTTAATATTCTTCTCTGCAAACCAAGCTGCAGCGTCTCAATATCCATGTCTTGGCTACGTTTTAATGCCTACCTCATTTTTGTAGATCAAATGTACATAAATTTGCACGATATTATATGCAATAGCTAAGTATTGTTATCAAGGAACGGAATGGGTCAGCAAATATCTATGGAACACTCTGATTTTGGTGGCTGTCCGATCTCAATAAGAAATCTCCACAAAGTGCATTTTACTTCCACCCAAGATCATCCATCGTGTCAGCATTTATAAAATTATAGCGACTCTTTATGAGACTACAACAAGTAACCGTTTATTTTGTTTATTTTGAAATAATCTATAAAAAATATTCTGCGATTTCGCCTTTTGCATGTATCGTTTGCCTCTACTTGCTACTTATGACTTCGGATTTTTTCTTAATACAAATAAAACCTTTCATTATGAGAAGCTTATTATTCCAACATCATGATAATATGTTAATGACGTTTCTGATACACACAAGTACAGAGTTTAACTTTTACCGATTCATCATATTATGATAATAGACAGAACTGTCCAATGTAAGAGTATACGAGAGACATGGCAAGTGTCGTTGGAAAACTAAACCCACCAGAAATAATAACAACGCTTTGTGTGATACAACACAGCCATTATAAAGCGAGAGTGTATGTTTATAAATTCATATAGCATCAGTTAATAATCGTAGTAATTCCTTATTTGCCTTTCATCATTGTCTCGCTTTTCACGCTCTAGCCCATTGTTGTCCATTGATGATTCGAACATAACAGCTATGATAAAGGCAGCAATTACTTTTTGCGCTCGAATTGCCCTTTAAATCCTCTGTCATCCATCTTTTTTGTTATGCAATCGGTAGCACTCTGAATCTGTATTACAGAAGCAAAAACTACCTACTTGAAGTTTACAACTTACAAGCAATTCAAAGCATCACTCATTCTCAAGTACAGTTGTAGTAAGTTCAGTAGCACTCTATTATTATTATTATTATTATTAT